>CM053028.1:55522455-55784955 GCA_028564925.1 Lithobates sylvaticus
AAGATCTTACTAGTTGTGGCAGTTACCGACCCATCTCACTGACAAACATTGATCTCAGGATATATTCAAAAGTCATAGCCAACAGACTAACCCCTATACTTCCAGGTTATATACACCTGGACCAAGCAGGTTTTGTAAAAGGAAGAGAAGCAAGAGATAATACTTCAAAAACAGTAACGCTCATTGATTACGCCCAGAGACACACCATCCCATCCTGTCTATTGACGGTAGACGCCGAAAAGGCGTTCGACAGGGTGGGATGGTGTTTTCTCGAAGAGACACTAAAACAGTGGGGAATAGGACCGAAGTTATTGGAAAAAATAATGGTAATATACCAAAAACCCACGGCTAGAATTAGAGCAGCAGGAGAAATCTCTGAGCCTATAATGATAACTAATGGAACTAGGCAGGGCTGTCCTCTGTCTCCTCTACTATATGTGCTGATTATGGAACATTTAGCAATAGCCATTCGGAAAAATAGAGATATACAAGGGCTAAGGGTGGGGGAGACAGAGTACAAACTGTCTGTTTACGCAGACGATCTATTGGTATATATAACAAATCCGGTAATAACACTCCCTAATTTAATACAAGAATTTGATAACTTTGCCAGAGTTAGTAATTTCAAAGTAAACTATAATAAATCTGAAATAATGGACATTACACTCCCCGAAAATAAAATAGAAATAATTAAGACCAATTTCCCTTTTAAATGGCAACCCTTAGCTGTAAAATACTTAGGAATTTATATCCCTAAAGATTTATACAAACTATACGAACTTAATTACCTCCCTATCACAAATAAAATAAGTAAGCTACTACAACAATATGCAAAAGGGAATCATTCCTGGATAGGGAGGATAAATATATTAAAAATGGATATTCTACCTAAGATTTTATATATATTTCAGGCCATACCCCTCTTCCCCATAAAAAAAATGTTAAATCAAATACGCAAAATTATAGGAAGCTTTATCTGGGCCGGGAAACCTGCTAGAATAAGCAGGTCAATACTGACCCGCTCCAAGGAGGAAGGAGGACTGGCACTCCCAGACATTTCGACATACCTAAAAGCGGCGCTAATAACTAGAATAATTGATTGGTTCCAAAATGAAGACTCTAAAGAATGGGTCAGATTGGAAGAAGAGATCTCATCTATTAGCCTAAAGTCCTTGCCATGGATTAGAAAGGAGAGACGTCCACCAGACGGAGATATGCCATTCTTTGCAGGCCAAGTACTGAAAGTATGGGATGGACTAATAAGACTAGGCAAAGGATCAACATATATAGGGCCAATGACCCCCTTATTTGACAACCCTGAATTTCCATTAGCAATGAAAACAGGATCCTTCCTAAAATGGAAGAAAGAACAAGATACTAGAATAAGAGACATAATTGAACAGGATAGGTTAATACGGTTTGAAGTTATGGGTATAGAATATAAAAATTCAGTACTGGCAATTATATAAATACATCTCTTGTATAGCAAAAGAAGACGCAATAAGTAGACCATTATCAACCCTTGAAGAAATATTAATAGAAAAACAGAAACCGACCCATAACTTGTCTACTGTATATAAATATCTAATGAAAAACGATAGGATAAAAGAGATTACATATGTAAAAAGGTGGGAAGAAGAACTAGAAATAGATATTCCTAAAGAGAAATGGAAGGAAGCCTTTAAAATTATCCACAAACTATCCAAATCAAGTAGAGACCAAGAAAGAAACTATAAATTGTTGACAAGATGGTACCGATGCCCAACAGATATGAATAAAATTAATCCCGAGAATAGTAACATATGCTGGAGATGTCTCCAAGCTGTCGGAACAATGTCACATATATGGTTTGACTGTCCTGGAGTATACAACTTCTGGGAACAGATATACAAAACATACGCTCTGATGACAGGGAAAGAACTTAAACCCGACATTCTGATGTCAGTAATGTCCATGAATATGGGATCGGTAAAAAGGGTGAGGAAGGGAACTCTGAAGTTTTTCTTAACGGCAGCACGAACTATTATTGCCAGGAAATGGAAAAACAGTAGTGGTCCTAACATAGAAGAATGGGAGAGGGAGATGGACGAAATGTGTAAACTGGAGACAAGAACGGAAAAAGAGAACGCAAATAGAGAGGAAGCAAATAATGCTTGGCAGACTTGGTTACGATTTAAAATATTATACCCAGGATGGAGGGATTTAATAAGAGAGAGATAGGGGACTCCCGGTTCCCCTCTTCCCCTTCCCCCCGTTTTCCTTTTTTTTTTTTTTTTTTTTTTTTCCTTTTCTCCCATTTTACTAAATTTTTAATTTTTGAATGAATGAGTTGGTAATTGTGGAATAAATGGAGGTGGGTAAGGGAGATGAAAGGTGTTAGTAAATTTATGGAGATACAAGAAATGTAAATGGTTATACATATGAGTTATAACTTAATATATAAATGTACAAGGAATAGGCTCACACCTTTTGTATAAATGTGATTGTATGTTAACTTGTTATAATAGAAAATTCCTGATAAATAAAGATATATAAAAAAAAAAAAAAGTATCGCAGAGTATATGCTGGGTAATGCAGAGTATATGCTGGGTAATGCAGAGTAGCAGAGTATATGCTGGGTAATGCAGAGTAGCAGAGTATATGCTGGGTAATGCAGAGTTTGTTTACAAGTGATCGCTCCGTCATTTGACGGAGCGATCACATTGTAAACAGCGGCCAGGTGTACCAAGATGGCCACCGCTCCGGAGCTAGGCCGAAGCCGCGGCCTTTCCCAAGGCCGAGGCCGCGGATCGCGGGGTGTGCGATCCGAACTGGGTGACCCGTTTGGATCACGGATCGGCGACGATCCGTTGCACCCCTAGTTTTGGATCATGTGTTTGCAAAGAGAAATTGGTCATGGGACTTTGAATGAGGCGTGTCACAAATGAAAAAGTAACCATGTAAATCGCATAGAAGGGTACATAAGTAAAAATATTTATTTTACAAGCTGAAACATTTCATTATCTCAAGGTACAAAATACTGATACTGAAAATTGGTAAAAGAACAGATCCCAAAAATGCCATTTTAAGCTGACACATGATAACAAATAAATCTTAATTCATAGAGATAAATACATAATGATGTTTGCAACCATAGGTACATGATGGGTGTTCCTTATGGAAATCGAAAGATTGAGGGCATGATGTGAACTCTACGCATGTTTCGTGGCTTTGTCCATTTGTCAGGAGTAAATGCCACAAATAGATATAGATCTAAATGAAAAATAGTGTATTGGTAAAAAGTTACCTAGGTTTTGAAAAAAAAAAAAAAAAAAGGGGGGGAAAGGAATCCTATACTCACATGCCAGCTCAGAAAGCCAGCCCAGCCACTGATTAGGGAAAACAGAGGACGCCATCTATTTGTGGGATTGTACTCCTGACAAGTGGACAAATCCACGAAACATGCTCCTCCGCACTTCTGTTAAAAAGCAGCACGTTTCTCTCATATGTCAGGAACGTGTGCGATTGGGCGCAATTCTGACGGGCAGTAATGTGCACCTAGCATAAGCTAGTGAGGTTATTATGAGCTCTTGCATTTTGGCACAATAAACGCTCTACACCCATAAAACAAAAAATCAACTATCACTCCTGAAAATGTAAATACTAGTGCTCGCCATACACATAGTCAAATGTTTTTTACAGAAATTCTGGAAAATAGTTTGTTAGAACATTCTTTCTTGCCATCATTCAGTCAACTAATTTTATTTTAAAGCTCTTAAGCCAGGTTCACACTGCCACGTCCTGGGCAGGCGACTTTGAAGCAACTTCAGGGAATGCCTGTGTAATCTTCCACTAATGTCGGATCCAAATCACATCAATTAAAATGAGGATTCGACTTCCATTTAATTCTATGGGCTGAAATCGGACAGAAGTCGGACCAAAGTAGTGCAGGAACCTTTTCCAAAGTCGGACCAACACAAGTCAGACCAGTCAAGACGGCTCTCATAGGGAAATGTTGATTTTTACATGTCATGCGACTTGTGCTCTCGAAGTCGGAGTGCATGTCGCACCAGTGTGAGCCTGGCCTTAAAATTTTATTCAGACCTGCTATTTGAATGGAATTCTAGACTTGCATATTAAACAGGTTTCTGCTGATTTAGCTTTCATTTTTTATATTTAACTTGGAAAGCCTCACAAGGCTTTTGAAGCACTCACGGAATGTATCGGCACCTTACTGTGCCTGCATTTATGTGATCCTTTTTACCTCCACAGGCTTACTTGATAGCGCAATAGAGTGCAGTGACCGATAACAATCAACTGGGCTCACGCTTCTTCAGTTTGAAGTAACCCTTTCCTAAGAGAAATAAGGGAGCTGTCAGTGCTGAGCTCCTTCTGAAAATGCTGGCTGCTTGGCTGTTGTATCCGTTTTCTGTCTTCAAGCCAGAGATTCAGCATTAAAGCCAGGGAAGGAGAATTTGCCAAGGTGAGGACAGAATTGGCAGTCTCCCTGTCTCTCGAAGAAAGGGTTTAATTTGAACCAGTTAGGACCAAGAAATAACTGAGCGCTATGGGGTACTGCCACTTGCTTTAATAGGTCCCTAAACCCATAAAAACAGAAATGGAATGTATTGCAGCTTATCTGTCCTTAGAGGTGGTGGCTGCATTTGTTTTCTTTTGTTAGGCTAAGAATATTTTCAGCAAGTGCAGAAAATACTTGCAGGTCTTGTTTGAAATGCATAATCCTTGTCACCCTTTTCAAGGTGAACTTAAAGCGGTGTTCCGGCCTCCCCCTCAAAAAATTAAAAGTCAGCAGCTACACATACTGTAGCTGCTGACTTTTAATATTAGGACACTTACCTGTCCTGGAATCCAGCGATGTCGGCACTCCAGCTGATATTTCCATCGGCTGTTGGGTGCTGCCCTAGGCAAGACTAAAATTGGGCGATCACCCATCTGAATTTGCCACACCCCTTCCTATTTAAGACCCACCCCTTCATCTGTAAACACCACCCCTTCCTCTTCAGGCTCCACCTCTTCATTTTAGAGCTCCACCTCAGGAGTTGGTCAGAGACTGCAGACATACTACAGGAGTTGGTCAGAGACTGCGGACATGATCAGCATCTTCTCTAACATGATCCTCGTTCTTCTAATACATTTGCCGGCTATCATTACTTACATCACTGTGAACATCCCCTCCAGCTGAGCCAAGCTGAGGCGAGTCAAGCCTGTCCACCTCCTACCCACGTAGCACAACCAAGCCGAGGTGAGCTGAGACCGCCCCTCCGCTCGAGCCCAACCATGTGGGGGGTGGCTTTTTTGCTGCCCCCCCACAAAGTGCTGGCCTAGGCCAAAAAACAGCGCTGGTGCTGCCGCCGCCATTGCTGGTTAGGGAACCCGGCAGTGAAGCCTTGCGGCTTCTCGGCCTGGTCCCTACTGCATATGTGCAAAGCGTGCTGCACTCTCTTACTTGGAGGGGAAGGGGGAGGGGGCCAAACTACTGACAGATTACCTGACGACAAAAACAGGTCCCCCCCCCCCCGAAAGGTGCCAAATGTTGCACCGGAGGGGGGGGGGGGGAATCAGATAAGCGAACGTCCCACTTTTGGGTGGAACTTCGCTTTAAAAGTAGAACTATAGGCACAACTTTTTTTTTTTTTTCATTATGGATAGAGTAAGTCCCGTTTAGATTATTTTTTTTTTTTCGCCATCTGTGTCCCATTGCAGAGATTTCCCTTCACTTCCAGTGCCATAACCAAAACAGGAAGTGAGTGGAAATCCCTGCATATGAAAGGAATAGCATAGACACCCAAGGACAGGAAGTATTAACATTGACTAAAGCTGGCCATACATTATACACTTGTCTTATTCAATTTCCTTTAGATCTACCTTCAACCATGCAGTGCAAGGGCCTTCCTGATTGCAAACAAATTGAAAGTGTTTAGGTTTGACCTCCTATTATATGGCAAAAAGGGTGAAACCTATAAGCTGCACACCCTGGATCAAACAATCAATAAATAGATAAATGCTATAAATAGAAGTGAATAAAGAGCAGCACGTAGTGTAACCAACGATCAAATGATGTGAAATGGAAGTTAATAGTTAAATAATTTTATACCGCGCTCATATACATACATATAAATTAGAAATGATAAAGTCCATGAACTACCACCAACGGATCTTCAATTATGTGCACAGTGATGTATACAAATTCAGTGAAAGGAAAAAAGGTGCCGTCTTCCACCGGTTTAGGCAAACATCCTATTCCCCAGACCGATCAGACACCCATGACAGATGTCAAATAAGCAGAGATGTGTATAAAAAGATGTATACACCAATGGAAGCGACCCTCGCTGATAGTATTGCTAAAAGAAGATGGGGATCATAAATCAAGGGAAGAAAAGAGAACTCCTCATAGTGCAACTTGTAGCCAGTTTATTAATAAAAAAAGTT
This sequence comes from Lithobates sylvaticus, assembly GCA_028564925.1. Lineage (NCBI taxonomy): Eukaryota > Metazoa > Chordata > Amphibia > Anura > Ranidae > Lithobates > Lithobates sylvaticus. Next base: position 55,528,885 of record CM053028.1, read on the forward strand.
ATGGTTTTCATTCCAATAAAAAGCACATAAACACAGGGCAGGTACTCCAGGTTGCGTTCCACCAGTACAATGGTGGAAGTGATGTATCACGCACAACGTAAACGACGCGTTTCATCAGTCTGACGTCATCAGGGGTCATGTTCCTGTAATTTCCCATCCTCCCACGCCTCACCGATCCCCTTCCCTGTCCAGGATTCAATACCCCCTGCTGCCCGCTAATAATGATTTTAGTGTTTTTTTTTTTAATGAAAATATAAAATTTAAATTTTTTTTTTTTTTTTGGGGGTGCCTGTCAGAAATCACAGGGCCCTGTACAGCCTAACAGCAGCCCTGCATGTGACACAAACAAGATAGGGACTTTAGGTTTGTTCTTAAGTTGAATCTGTTTGTAAGTCGGAACAGGTACATTTTTTAATTGTAGTTCCAGCCAAAAATTTGTTTTGCTATCTGTGCACCTGTTCAGAAGATTTCCCCTCACCTTCTGTCCCAATCACAATTGGATTTAGAAAATTTTGGGTTGTTAGGGAAACATGGACTGGTGATGAAGCATCAGTGGAGACACCTTTTTCCCATATTAACTCTTACAGGAGTGAATTTCCCTTCCTAGGGGTGGATTTCCTCTCACTTCCTGTTGTCTCCCTCCGTTTGTAAGTAGGAGTTGTTTGTAAGTCGGATGTTTGTAAGTAGGGGACCCCCTGTACATAAAGCCTAAGTGTACTTTATTGCAGAGATATATAATGTTTCTTCTGCATAAAGTACCTACCTATTCACAATATTTTAGTTTTTAACTTTAGCCCCACTTTAAAGCTGCCCGTTCATTCTGAACAGGCTGACAATGCACCAGAATCTTCCAGAAAATTGTGCATTTTTCCCAATGCAGTGCATCAAGACATTACCGTGTGTTGTGCTGCAGTGCATGTGCATTGGGGCTGCGTTGTCTTTGTATTTGGGGTGCAATTGAAAATGAATGCCACTGCAGAACACTAATGCATGTAATGTGCGTGGCATTCATAACACAAGAGAACTGTAAATGTAACCTTACTGTAAAAAGTTACCAGATTTTCAAAATTAAATATGGAGACATCCAACTGAACACACCTACAAAACCACACCCCTCATTTGTAGACACACCCATTTTTTTTAAACATGCCCTGAATCAATTGGTCACAGACTTTTGGAACAAGAGGCAGGCTTTGAATGTATGAAGAAAATACCTTGGGCACAATGAGATGCATTAATACATTTATTAATATCCACAAGATTGCAAAGTGCAAAGAACAACTCAGTTACAGGATAGTCCATTTCTTGGTAGTATTCAGGTGATTCAAATGGTCAGCCACGTATTTGTGAGGAGGGAATTTGGCCCGGTTTTGGGCCTTCACCTCCTCGAACCGTCTGTGCCTCCTCTCTGTGGCATGCCGGAACTCCTGCTCTTTGGTCATGTAGGGCCGGCTGATCCAATACTCCGTCTCCGCTTCTACTTCCAGCCTCCTTATCAGACTGTCCTTCATGGTCCATGTGACCTCCCGAGGCCGTCTGTACTTGCCAATCCATTGGCGACCACCTATGCCTTTCCGCAGGAGGATATTCGTCAGGAACATGGTCAAGTTATTCCTGAAAACGAAAAAAGTTTATAACTTATTAAAAACAGACTCCAACTGAATTTTTATAAGCGATAAAGTGAGAAAGGAGATCTGAATGCTCCGTGTCTCTGCTGGGGAGATTTCAATCTCTTCCTGTCCCCATAACAGCTGTCAGTGGCAGAGGAATTAAAGTGTATGTATGTAAAATGCTAACAATCGACTTTTTATTTACTGGCTTTTAGTCTGCTAAATATACCATACATTTTTGTAATATCTTTTTGATAAGTGCACAGCATACCTGACTATCCCGCCAGAAATGCATGAGCTAAATACTTCCTGTGTTTTCTGACTTGGCACAAGAAGGCGAGGAGGAGGTGATGAGGAGGAGGGGTTGTGGAGATAAGGAGGGCAAGAAGGTAGGGGTGCAACGGATCAAAAAAACTCACGGATCGGATCGATCCCCGGATCAGAGTCACGGATCGGATCATTTTTCGGATCAGCAAATGATAACTGAATTTGCAAAAACCTGTGAAAATTCCGCCACTATATAGTCCCCAATGTAATATCCACCTAATTTCCCCCCACTGTAATATCCACACCATCTCCCCCACTGTAATATTGGCAGGGTATCACAGAGTATTGGCAGGGTATGTGTAATGCAGAGTATTGGCAGGGTATGGGTAATGCAGAGTATTGGCAGGGTATGGGTATTGCAGAGTATGGGTAATGCAGAGTATTGGCAGGGTATGGGTAATGCAGAGTATTGGCAGGGTATGGGTAATGCAGAGTATTGGCAGGGTATGGGTAATGCAGAGTATTGGCAGGGTATGGGTATGGGTAATGCAGAGTATTGGCAGGGTATGGGTAATGCAGAGTATTGGCAGGGTATGGGTAATGCAGAGTTTGATTACAACTGATCGCTCGTCATTTGATGGAGCGATCACATTGTAAACAGCGGCCGGGTGTACCAAGATGGCCGCCGCTCCGGAGCTAGGCCAAAGCCGCTGGCTTTCCTAAGGCCGAGGCCGCGGAGCGCTCCGCAGATCGCGGGGTGTGCCGATCCGAACTGGGTGACCCGTTCGGATCACGGATCGGCGACGATCCATTGCACCCCTACAAGAAGGTGATGAAAAGCAAGGGTTGCGGAGATGAGGAGGTGGATGAGAGGTTATGGAGATGAGGAAGGGAAGGCGATGATGAAAGGTTATGAAGATTAGGAATTGTTATAGAGATGAGGAAAGGAAGGAGATGATGAGGCGTTATGGAAAGGAGGATTCACTGGTTCTGGCCAGCTCAGTAGATTGGTTTGAAAAAAGGTACAAACAAGGTCAAGGATAAATCCAAGGAAAAAACCAAGCTTACTTACCGACCAGCTCACAGACAACCGAATCAACCCAACAGTATGCATTAAAAACAGGGGTTTAGTCTGCACACATTTGCAAATGCATGCGCAAGCTACAGAGCCTCGCCAAGGCACCCTTATTTCACTCATTACAATGCAAATCAAATTATAACTTTTTTTGAAATGCGTTTTTCTGAATGTTTTTGTTATGTTATTTTGTCTCTCACTGTTAACCACTAGGCAACCACCCGTTGTCTTTATATGTTGGCTGTTTGAAGAGGAATATCGTTGTTATGGCAGCAGATATCTATCATAACCCTGGTATCCTCTTATTCGTCGGGCGGTCCGCTTTCAGATAAAAGTGGTCTCTGCAGCAGATTCGCTCTTATCAGTGGCAGGAGAAGGCCCCCCCCCCGCCATGCTCTGGCGGAGACGATTGCGTCCTACCCCCTGTTTGGCTGGCTACAGAGTGAGGGCAAGATGGCCCCCACTCAGCTCTATGGCACTGACTGGTGGAAGCGACGTCAAACATCACCAATGCTCTTAAAAAGAAGAATTTTATTTTTATTTCTTCTTAAATTACATTTTTTTTTTAAAACATTTATTTTTTGCATTTTTGTGTAAATACGAGATCTGAGGTCTTTTTGACCCGAGATCTCATATTTAAGAGGTCCTGTCATGCTTTTTTTTTCTATTACAAGAGATGTTTACATTCCTTGTAATAGGAATAAAAAAAGTGACCCAAACATTATTTTTTTTTTGTTTTTTTTTTTAAAAGGACAGTGTTAAAATAAAAAGTTAAATAAATAATAATAAAAAAAAAATAAAAAATGCAAAGTGCCCCGTCCCGCCGAGCTCGCGCGCAGAACCGAACGCATACGCGAGTAGCGCCTGCATATGAAAATGGTGTTCGGACCACACATGTGAGGCATCACCGTGATCGTTAGAGTGAGAGCAATAATTCTAGCACTGGGCCTCCTCTGTAACTCAAAACTGGTAAACTGTAGAAATTTTTAAATGTCGCCTATGGAGATTAAGGGTAAAAGTTTGTCGCAATTCCACGAGCGGGCGCAATTTTGAAGCATGACATGTTAGGTATCAATTTACTCGGCGTAACATTATCTTTCACAATATAAAAAAAAAAAATTGTGCTAACTTTAGAGTCGTCTTATTTTTTTTAATTAAAAAAAAAGTGTATTTTTTACCAAAATTGCTCTTGTAAGACCGTTGCGCAAATACGGTGCGACAGAAAGCATTACAACGACTGCCATTTTATTCTTTAGGGAGTTAGGAAAAATTTTAATATATATATTTATTATGTTTGGGGTTTCTAAGTAATTTTCTAGCAAAAAAAAATAAAAAATTATTTTACCTTAACGTAAACACCAAGTGTGAAAAATAGGCCTGGTCCTTAAGGGGTTAAAATTATAGACTGATCATTACTTTGTCAGTGGGCAAACGTACAAAATCAGCAGGGGATCAAATACTTTTTCCCCTCACTGTGTGTGTGTGGGGGGGGGGGGGAGGAGAGAGAGAGAGAGGGGAGACGAGAGAGAGAGAGAGAGAGAGAGAGAGAGAGAGAGAGAGAGAGAGAGAGAGAGAGAGAGAGAGATTTTAGATGGGGTTGCACACTGTGCATAGCACACCCCTGAATCCTGTACATAGCTCACACGTGAACTCTGCACGCAACGCACTCCTAAACCCTGCACTCTGTACGCAGCTCACTCCTGAACTATGCATGCAGCGTAAGCCTGAACTCTGCACTCTGTACGCAGCGTAAGCCTGAACACTGCACTCTATATGTAACATACTCTTGAACCCTGCACGTAGCGCATCCTCAAACCCTACACTCTGTACATAACTCACTCCTGAACCATGCAGGTAGCACACCCCAGATACAACCAGCCCTTTGAGGGCATCAATATTGTTGATGCAACCGAGATGAAATTGAGTCTGACACCCCTGACTTACACCATACTTTACATGTCACAATGCCCCTCCCGTGACAGCGCCACACTTTAAGAATTGCACTAGTCCTGCTGACAGCGCCATTTTTTGCTGTCACAAGGCCCCTGCTGACAGCGCCATATTTTACTCCTTAGTTCGTGGCTGCAGTACGCCCAGAGTCCTGGAAGTTCCAGGCAAACATGGACTGCCTGTATTGGCACAGTTGAGGTGTCACCCCTCACTGACCGGCAACGTAAGTGATGGAGAAAGAACATGATGTGTCCCCCTCTGGAAAGGTCTCATCCTCTACACACACCACATTGTAACCAATTATCCTGGCTGCCATGCTGATCCATCAGCTGCACTACTCCACATCACCAATCTTTTTTTTTCCCTCTCTGGGTCAGAGACTGATAACACTGTGAAGCCTGGGGATCATCATACCAACCAGGCAAGTAGAATTGTGTGAAGGTGGTGATCATAGCCTTCCTTCTTATATATTCCTCAGGGCAGACACACGACTCACCTCTGACCTCCGGCTCACACGAAAAGTACCTCCAGGTACTGCCAGCTACCTTTCCCCGGCAGGTCACCGGGCCAGCCGCGCTCTATTGCCCTTCAGCGTGCGAACACTGATGGCCCCCGCACCGGAAATGCCTCAGCCGCCATATTACTTTGGGGCTAAACCTAAAGCTAAATGGGTTTATTATACAAAAACTTTCTCACGAGTGAACGTTTACAGCCGAAATGAAGAAATATATTCGTATCTACACTTATTTTGCCTTCTCACACCCAGTCGTATCGTACTTCTAATAGCGCTCTGCCAGGAGTAACAATGGCGGCGTGCGTGTGCCAGGTAAATGGCGGAAGTGATGTTAAGAGAGCGGTGTCATGGCGGCGGAGAGAAGCGGGGCTGAGCGGTGATATTGGGGCAGTGTTGGTGTGTTATGGTCCAAAGCTGAGAGATCATAGGTCAGTAATGAGAGGGGGAGGTTATATCGGTGGGACTACAGCCCCCAGCATGGGGGGAGGGGGTGTGAATAAAGAGGACCGGTCATGGCTGGGCTGATGTAGGAATGTGAATATTTAGGGTTTAATCCTGATCGCTATGTAGGGGGACCCTGTGTTATGTACATAGACTCTGAGGGTGACACCACAGCTGGCGGGTTATCGGGGTTCTCAACTGTATTGATTGGAATTGTCACTCTAATAAAGAGGAAATCATGGAGCCTAGAAAAGGTGGAAACTTTAATTCTTGGCACTTTTTGTTTACATGTAACAATCAGTATTTTATTTGCTAGAAAATTACTTAAAACCCCCAAACATTATATATTTTTTAAAAGATAACTAAAGGTTCGATATTTATTTTTTAAAAACAAACATGTCAGATTTGTCTCCTCTGCCATTTTGTCTTGCACAGAGTGGCCCTGATCCTTCTCTTCTGGGGCCCCTCAGCGGCGCTCCTGGCTCCTCATCTTCTCGAGTGACCAATTGGAGAGCCGCTCGCCCTTGGGGGGGACTCGTGCGCCCCGTGTCCTCTTGCTGTGTCTATTGACGCAGACAGCAGGACTCGGCCCCGCCCACCCGGGTGGCTCCCGGGTCATTGGACTTGATTTGACAGCAACAGGAGCCAATGGCTGCGCTGCTATCAATCTATCCAATCAGGACCCGAGACACCGTCTGGAGCTGCTGTGTTCGTCCCTGTTACTGGAAAGATGGAGTTCAGGAAAGTAAGAGGGGGTCTGGGGGGGGCTGCATTTGGAAAAACCATTTTTTTTCTTAACTCGCCTCTAAATGGCTGTTGCTAGGGGGTCCCTCGTTGTCTGCCTCCTTCAGTGCCTGGGCTGGTGACATCACTTCCCCCTCGGCGCAAGAAGGGCTCAACTCTGCCCCTCCCTCCTGTCAATCATCTGGGACACGTGACAGGTCCCAGATGATTGCGCGGCCACTCGCGGTGCTGCTCGCGCATGCGCCGTGGGTGCCCGGCTGTGAAGCCACAGCCGGGCGCCCACAGTCATGATGCTGGCGCCGCCGAACGGAGGGGGAGACGAGCTGGGCTTCAATCCCCCGCATCGCTGGACCCTGGGACAGGTAAGTGTCTGATTATTAAAAGTCAGCAGCTGCAGTATTTGTAGCTGCTGACTTTTTTTTATTTATTTTTTTAATGGGCACACCACTTTAAGGTGAAAAACCACAAGGGTTTACAGCCCCCTTAAGTAGAGGCCCTAGAGCAGGGATATGCAATTAGCGGACCTCCAGCTGTTGCAAAACTACAAGTCCCATGAGGCATAGCAAAACTCTGACAGCCACAAGCATGAGAGGCAGAGGCATGATGGGACTTGTGATTTTGCAGCAGTTGGAGGGTCACTAATTGCATATCCCTGCCCTAGAGAATAAAATGGTGGGTTTTGCAATCTTTTTCTATGTCACAAGGTATTTGCTCAGCGTTTTTTCAAATGCTATTTAAAAAAAATATATATATAAAAATAAAATATATATATATATATATATATATATATATATATATATATATATATATACCGTATTTATCAGCGTATAACACGCACCCCAAGTTTAGGAGGGCATTTTAAGGAAAAAAAGTTTTAGGAGGGAAGTTTAGGGAAAAAAAAACATTTACATTTAAGCGTCATTTGCAGCTTTGCCCAGTGTGATCTGCAGCTTGTCGGTGTCAGTTGCAGCTTGCCAGCGTCATTTCCATCTTTTCCACATTTAAAATTGCCGCCTAGACAGACCGCGCGGCCAGAAAAGACCGAGCGCCTGCAGAAAAGCCCGAGCCGTCTGTTCGGCTCCTGCTCTCAGTCCCGCCTCCCTGCTGTTTCGGAAGCGAGCGCAGGGAGGCGGGACTGCGAGTGGAGCCGGAAAAGCCAGAGCCGCCTGTTCGGCTCCGCTCGCAGTCCCGCCTCCCTGCTGTTTCGGAAGCGAGCGCAGGGAGGCGGGACTGCGAGCAGAGCCGAACAGACAGATCGGTCTTTTTCGTTGTCGCTCGTTTTTTTTCGGCGGCGGTCGCTGTTTTTCGGCGCCGTTTGATTTTTTTTTTTTTTTTTGGGGGTATCGCGTATAATACGCACCCACGACTTTTCCCCGATTTCAAGGGGAAAAAAGTGCGTGTTATACGCAGATAAATATGGTATATATAATTTTAAAGCAAAAAAACACAATACATAACGCTGTTTGGTAAATTTATTAAAGATGACGTTACGCCAGGTAAATAGATACCAAACATGTCATGCATTAAAATTGCCCCTGCCAGGGCGACAAGTGACGTACATTTTACTATCCATAGGTGAAGCTTTGAAAGCCTTTACAGGTTACCGCTTTAGATTTAGTCTGGGTTCACACTTATGTGAATTGGATGTGGGTTTCCCCGCATCCAATTCACATGATGGGAGACTGTGACGGACTCTCAAAGGAGCCAGTTCACACAGCTCCGGGGGGACTGCGGTCCGCATTTTAAAAAGGGTCCTGTGCGTCTTTGGTTCCGATTCAGGTCCGTATTCAGCCACAAATACGGACCCGATTCGCACCTGAATCAGTGAAGCGGGACGCACCGGACCCCATGCTGTGAACCGCGGCCGCAACATGTGCGAGTCCAGCCTAAAGCCTCGTACACACGGTATGATTGTTGGCCAACCGAGCGTCTGATTTTTGTCTTAAGGGCGTGTGCCAGGATCTTGTCTGGTATACAATTGTCGTGCAACAAACACAAACGTAGTGACGTGCTACAAGGAATTTTCAGCTCTTGAGCGCCTTTGGGCCCCTTCTGCTATTTTTGTGTTTGGTGAGCATTGATTCCGAGCATGCGTGTTTGTACTTTTGACTTTTGTCGTATGGATTTGTGTACTGACCATACGAAAATCTGACTGTTGTCCGCCGAAAATGTACTAGCATGTCATCCAACATTTGTTGGTCAAAAGTTGGACAACAATTGTCAAAAGGAGCGTACTAACGCTAAGAATTTAGGGCAACAGTTTGTCAACAGACAATCTCCTGCCAACAATCGTACCGTGTGTGCGAGGCTTTACAGAGGAGGTCTGGTGCTAGAATTACTGCCCGTGATCTGACGTTCGCAGTGATACTTCACGTGTGGGAAGATCGCTGTTTCCGTTCTGTTCTGTTTCTGTTTTTTTGCCCTATGTGTGAGGCTGGCATCAAGGAGTTCCAATCCTAGTATTCCTGGAGTAAGGCCTCGTACACACGGCTTTCTTGGAAACTGTTATAAAATCACCTGAGCTGCATTTTTTTTCAAACCAGTTTAGGTGAGTTTAGCTGGGTTTGGGTGTTTATTGCATTGGCCAGAATTTTTATTTATTCTGGCAATTTAAATAAATAACTGCTGAAGTGCTAAATGCGCCCAGCGTTTAGGAGTGTTTAACAGCGTTCAGAATATTTTGTGGTCAAAATTCCCTCTCCTGCTACTATACTGCTTATAGCCGTAGTAAATCGCCGACTATTTTTTTTTTTTTTTTTTAAGCACTTTATGTGAAACTTACCTTAGAACAAAGCCCTTCCAGCGGTGAGCTGTCACTGCTTCCATCTTTATCTGCCTGCTTTGGATTTTGTCTGTGCTGGTTGTCATCACCCTCGAGGAGCCACCACAGCATCCAGAGGTGTGATGCTCTGCGGTGGGTTTGCGATCGTCAATACCACACCGTCAGTGTGCAGATGTACATTAAACATAACAACGGGGTTATCAACTCCAGAATATACTATTCTATTTTTATAACCTTGTAGGATTTTTTTTTTATTTTTTTATTTTTTATATTTTTATTTGTCAACAAATTTTTTTGTTTTATTTTTCTCAAATATTTTTTTCTCATTTTCATATTTCTTACATTTTTTTTATTTTATTTATCTTTTTGAGATTATCTAGACGTGTATGCTTTCTATTCCTAGACATATCCCATGGTTTATTCTCCTGATGAGCAGCTATAAGGCCGCGAAACGCGTCAAGCCATCAACTTTTACATGGATCATAAGATTCTCTATGATTTAATCCGGGCTACTAGCCAGGCCTCAAGGGTTACTCGCCAACAATCGTACCGTGTGTACGAGGTTTAAGACTTTAACAATATGGAACCAGAATGAGCTTTTATCATATAGTATGTACAAAGCTGAAGATGCAGGGTTACCTCCAACGTAAATGTAACAAATCTCATACTTTAACCGCTTCCCGACCGCCTCACGCAGATATACTGCGGCAGAATGGCACGGGCAGGCAAAATCACGTACCTGTACGTGATTTGGTAATTGCCTGCCCGTGGGTCGCGTGCGCGCTGCCAGCGGCTCGCTCGCGACCCAGTCGGGAGCTCCGTGACCCCGGCCGCGGGACCAGTGGACCCGATCGCCGCTGGTGTCCCGCGATCGGGTCACGGAGCTGAAGAACGGGGAGAGGTCTGTGTAAACAAACCTCTCCCCGTGCTTCCTACTCTGCCTGTCATTGATTGGCTGTTCCCGGTCATCATGAAAGCCGATCAATGATGTTAGCCCCGCCCCCTGATGTAAAAAAACACACACACGTCAGAGCCCATAACCCCTCCCCTCCCCCTAGTGGTTAACTCTTTCACTACAACTGTCATTTATACAGGAATCAATGCATTTAAATAGCATTGACTGCTGTATAAATGACAATGGTCCCAAAAATGTCCGATGTGTCCGCCATAATGTCGCAGTCACAATAAAAATCGCTGATCGCCGCCATTACTAGTAAAAAAAAAAAAAAAAATATTAATAAAAATGCTATAAAACTATCCGCTATAACTTTTGCGCAAACCAATCAATAATCGCTAATTGTGATTTTTTTTTTTGTGTAGAAGAATACGTATCGGCCTAAACTGAGGGAAAAAATTTTTTTTTATATATTTTTTGGGGATATTTATTATAGCAAAATGCAAAAAATATTGCATTGTTTTCAAAATTGTCGCTCTATTTTTGTTTATAGCGCAAAAAATAAAAACCGCAGGGGCGATCAAATACCACCAAAAGAAAGCTCTATTTGTGGGAAAAAAAGGACGCCAATTTTGTTTTGGAGCCACGTCGCACGACCGCGCAATTGTCAGTTAAAGCGACGCAGTGGCGAATCGCAAAAAGGGGCCTGGTCCTTTGGCTGCCAATTGGTCTGGGGCTGAAGTGGTTAAAGAAAAAAAGAAAGAAAAGTTGTATTAAATATAAATGTAATGCTTCAACCTGCTCCATCTATATGCTTTTTGAATGATCTTTGTGTTGTATTTTTATAGGCATGACAGACATCCAAGGGGATAGGTCCAGGAGGAGGTCCTCGTCCTCTTGTGAAGACCGAGGTAATTATTACTCGTTTAGGTGTTCAGATTACAGAAGTCGATACACAAAGACATGAGAAGGACACAAAGGCATCTCAACAGATTCTGATTGGGCTATTAAAGTGGTAATAAACTCAAAACCAAAAATGTAATATATTGCAACTTAACAATCATTAGATGTGGTGGCTGCATCAGTTTTTCTTTTCTTTGGCTTTTCTCTTCTGTTTTCACCCGGTGATCTGGCCAGTAACACTCCTCCTGTATTAATGAGACACAACTCTGGAGGAATAAGAAGAGGAGGCAGCAACATTGTCAGTCTGGGGGAAGGGGAGTGTGATATGTATCAGCAGATTTAGATGCACTAACACAGGGGTCTCAAACTAGCGGCCCTCCAGCTGTTGCAAAACTCCAAAAAAAGTCCCATAATTCCTCTGCCTGTGGGTGTCATGATTGTAACTGTCAGCCTTGCAATGCCTCATGGTACTTGTAGTTTGGCAACATCTGGAGGACCACCAGTTTGAGACCCCTGCACTAACACATTGAAGCCAAACTACAGCTCACACTTTATAATCAGTTACAGCAAACGCTTTTTTTTTCCTTTTGGGATAAAGGTTTTAATATAAATAAAATTAGATGATCATTTTAATCACCACTACCAGTGTTAAGTGGTTTGTCTCATCCGTGTAAACTGATACATTCTGCTGGAGAGTTTGTGCTCTGAAAATAAATAGACCTGCTGCTGGATTATCAGATGAAAATAGAAGAAAGAACCTAAAAAAGGAAACTAATGTAGCCATCACATCTAAGAATTGGTAAGGTGCAATATAATGTTTGCCTTTGGGTTTATTACCGCTTTAAGAAATCTATTATCTGTATTGGTCATTGAGGCCACATATCATTTTGATGGACCAGTAGTGACTTTATTTTTTTTTATTTTGTTTTTTTTTTAGCTCTTTTATCCTGTGAGATGTGGGAGACCAGACAGAAAGTAGGCCACATTTCCAACCTCCTACCTAAAGTCTAAATTGGGTCTCCATGTCTGTGGTGCTCTAGAAGAAAGCTGACACTATGTGCGAATACTAATGGCCCCTTTCACACTGGGGCGGTGGATGCGTCGGCAGTAAAACGTTATTTTCAGCAGTGCTTTACTGCCAATTTTGGCCGCTAGCGGGGCGCTTTTACCCCCCGCTAGCGGCTGAGAAAGGGTTAAAACCACCGCAAAGCGCTGCTGCAGCAGCACTATGCTGGCTGTATAGCCGCGCTGCCCCATTGATTTCAGTGGGCAGGGTGTATACACCGCTCCTTCACCGCTCCCAAAGATGCTGCTAGCAGGACTTTTTTTTTAGCATCCTGCCAGCGCACTGCTCCAGCGTGAAAGCCCTCGGAGCTTTCACATTGGAGTGGCTCTTTCAGGGCACTTTGCCGGCAAAGTGCCCCAGTGTGAAAGGGGTCTTAAGAGTGCTTGCTGTAATTTTTTTTAGACTGCCTGCAGTTTCCCCTTTTGACATTGTGGCTTAATTTTGCAACGCATAGCAGTTTGCATTCACATTGTTGAAGTGTTCTAGAATAATGGACATCTACATTGTAAAATATGCAGAGGGGAGAAAGAGGCTGCAATTTTTTTGGCATGTATATTTAAAGGGATGCCTTCTTTCATATTTCATTGTATGGCGAAAGCTTTTTCTGGAGGTGGAGAGCTTCGAGGACAGAAAAAAAAACAAAGATAGGTTATTGTCATGTATATTACAGAGCAAAAGTGTTTTAGAACAGAACTAAAATCTCCATACTTACCTGCCCAACAATCCTGCGCCGGCATCTTCTTCATTGGCCTGTAGGGGATGATGTCATTCCTGCGCATGAGACCTTCATCCCGCCACTGTAAGCTGAGCTGTCTATTCACATAGAATGCAGGACTCTGCCCCACCCCCAGGCACCGCATCATTGGATTTGATTGACAGCAGCGGGAGCCAATGGTTGCGCTGCTATCAATCCATCCAATCAGCACACGAGACACCAGGTAGAGCTGGTGTGCTCGTTCCCGGCCAGAGAAGGGTCGCGGTCAGGTAAGTAAAACTGGGGGGGGGGGGGGGGGGCACCACAGGTTTTTCACCTTAATGCATTAAGGTAAAAGACCATGAGGGTTTACAAGACCTTTAATGCATTAAGATACAAAGTATTTTTTGTGTGTAGCAGCCCCCCTTAGCCCCCTCTCTGTCCAGCGATGTCCACAAATCCCTCGGCCATCTGGTTCTCTCCCTCCTGATTGGCTGAGACACCTCGGCGGCACCATTGGCTCCTGCGGCTGTCAATCAAAGTCAGTTAGCCAATAAGGGGAGAGAGGGGGCATGGCCGACTGGCAGCTCTTTGTCTGAATGGACACACAGAGCTGCAGCTTGGCTTGGGTGCCCCCATAGCAAGCGGCTTGCTGTGGGGCACTCAACGGGAGGGAGGGGCCAGGGGCAGCGAAGAGGCACCCGAGAAGAGCAGGAGTATAACATGTTTTGTTATTTAAAAAAAAAAAAAAAGAGAGACTTTACACTCACGGAGACACCATCTAATTGCTAACCCAGGCACTAGTTGAATCAAATTTTTTGTAAGCTTGGGTATTTTTCTTTTTTTTTTTTTTTTTTTTATATAGTCAGTTCACCTGAAACTGATACCTTAGGTAGTTCCTGTTGGGTGGGCAGAATCTGCCACTGGCTTTATGAACCTGTCTAAATTTGCAGTAATAAAATCATAGCACCTGAGTTTCTGATAGAAGACTTTGTAGTATTATTCTTTTCTTTAATTTTTCTTGTTTCATATTAGAGGATGCGGCACACAGAAGAGACAGCCATGTGGCGGCAAAGCTGGGAAATCAAATGGAATTATATAATAATTTGGGTGATAATTGTCGCATGTAATGTTTATTGCAGTTGTAAAAAAAATAACATGTCTCTTTTCTTCAAGGAGGGGAAAAGCGGAAAAGAAAACGCAGTCGGAGCAGATCATCCTCTGTAACTTCCTCTTCCTCCTCATCGTCGTCCTCCTGTTCATCATCATCATCATCGTCCTCGTCAGGCTCCTCTTCATCTTCCAGCAGCAGAAGCAGCTCCAGAAGTAGAGGTATCAGCAGGGGCAAACTCTGAACTGGTATTATTCTGGTGTATTATAGCACTGAGGGCAGCTAAATCTGCATTGGCGTTTCTTCTTTGTAGCTAGTAAACATGTGCCTGATGTACTTTAAAGAGGAAGTAAATCCTGATGGGTTTTACTTCCTCTTTTGCTCCCTGCAAAGCCTGCAAATTAAAGGCATAATGGGCTAGTATACATCACATACTAGCCCATTATGTGACACTTGCCTGCAATCGAATCCATCGCTGTCCCCTGTGCAGGCTGCGTCCATCTTCGCCCATCTTCCTTTCTTGGGCCGTGGACTCCGGGTCTGTGACTGGCCGAAGCTGCGTGACGTCCCTCCTGCATATGCGCGCAGGAGCCGTCAGTAACGGCACACGCTGGAGGAAGAAACGGCACGGAGGTTTGTTTCTTCAGAGCATGCGCCAATTACATCATGGGTGCACTACAAGTGAAATATCTCCTAAACGGCGCACGTTTAGGAGATATTTCCACAACCTATAGGTAAGCCTTATTCTAGGCTTGCCTATAGTTAAGTCACTAGGGAGGGTTTACAACCACTTTAACTGCTTGCCGACCATATAACTTACTTATACGTGGCCTCCCTGCACTGGATCACGTACCTAGTATGTGATACATGATCTCACCGGCATGGCTGTGCTGTGATTTGATTTTTTTTATTTATTTATTTTTATTTTTTTACCGTACATACCGATCACTGCCCCAGCCAGTGATTGACCGCCGCCACCCGGTGATTGGCTCTGAGCTTCACAGAACACAGCTCTGTGAATGTAAACAACACAGAGCTGTGTTCAGTGACGTGATCTTTTTGTTTAATAGCCTGCTAAGGGTCCGTTAGTCAGCTCCCCCCAGCGTCAGTTAGTGTCAGATTGGCCGCCGCAATATCGCAGTCACGTTCTTAGTCGCTTATCGCCAGCATTACTAGTAGTAAAAAAAAAAAAAAAATGTATAATAAAAATTCCAGTATATATGTCACAGATTGTAGACGCTTTATCTTTCACACAAACCAATTAACCGCTTCCCGACCGCCTCATGTAGATATACGTCTACAGAATGGCACGCATGCCTGCCCGTGGGGCGCGCGCGCCCGCCACCAGCGGCGCGCTCGCGACCCGGTCGGGAGCTCCGTGACCACGGCCGCGGGATCAGCGGACCCGATCGCCGCTGGTATCCCGCGATCGGGTTACGGAGCTGAAGAACGGGGAGAGGTTTGTGCGCTTCCTACACTGCCTGTCATTGATCGGCTGTTTCCTGTCATCGGGAAAGCCGATCAATGACGTCAGACGTTCAGCCACGCCCCCCTACTGTAAAAAAAAAAAACACAACACGTCACACTGACTCCTCCCCGCCCCCTAGTGGTTAACTCCTTCACTGCCACTGTCATTTACATAGGAATCAGTGCTATTTAAATAGCACTGATTTCTGTATAAATGACAAATGTCCCAAAAATGTGTCAAAATGTCCGATGTGTCCGCCATAATGTCGCAGTCACAATAAAAATCGCTGATCGCCGCCATTACTAGTAAAAAAAAAAAATATTAATAAAAATGCTATAAAACTATCCCCTATTTTGTAAACGCTATAACTTTTGCGCAAACTAATCAATAATCGCTAATTGCGATTTTTTTTTTTTTTTTTTTTTTTTTTTTTTTTTTTTTACCAAAAATATGTAGAAGAATACGTATCGGCCTAAACTGAGGAAAAAAAATTTTTTTTATATATTTTTTGGGGATAGTTATTATAGCAAAAAGTAAAAAATACTGCATTTTTTTTCAAAATTGTCGCTCTATTTTTGTTTATAGCGCAAAAAATAAAAACCGCAGGGGCGATCAAATACCACCAAAAGAAAGCTCTATTTGTGGGAAAAAAAGGACGCCAATTTTGTTTGGGAGCCACGTCGCACGACCGCGCAATTGTCAGTTAAAGCGACGCAGTGCCGAATCGCGAAAAGTGGCCTGGTCCTTTGGCTGCCAATTGGTCCGGGGCTGAAGTGGTTAATATACACTTGTTGGGATTTTTTTTACCTAAGACATGTAGCCGAATACATTTTTGGCCAAATTTTTTTAAAAGGTTTTATTTTTTGTCAAAATTGTTGGTCTTTTTTCCTTTATGTGATAAAAAAAATAGAAAAAAAACCCAGAGGTGCTCAAATACCACCAAAAGAAAGCTCTATTTGTGTTAAAAAAAATGCTATAAATTTAGTTTGGGTACGGCGTTGCATGACTGCGCAATTTTCAGTTAAAGTAGCGCAGTGCCGCATAGCAAAAAATTGCATGGTCATGAAGGGGGACCTTCCAGAGCTGAAGTGGTTAAGCTATCACCTTCTAATGCAATTCAGCTTGCCTTTTGCAGGTCTTGAATACAGGTCTGGAGATGTGATCTCTGCATATAATAGTGTTTTCCATGTATATACAGTCATCCGCAAAGTATTCACAGCACTTCACTTTTTCCACATTTTCTTATGTTACAGCCTTATTCCAAAATGGATTCAATTCATTATTTTCCTCAAAATTCTACAATTACCCCATAATGACAACGTAAAAGAAGTTTGTTTGAAACCTTTGCAAATTTATTAAAAAAACAAAACAATGTACATAAGTGTTCACAGCCTTTGCTCAATACTTTGTTGAAGCACCTTTGGCACCAATTACAGCCTCAAGTCTTTTTGAGTATGATTCTACAAGCTTGGCACAGCTATTTTTGGGAAGTTACTCCCATTCTTCTTTGCAGGACCTCTCAGGCTCCTTTAGGTTGGATGGGGAGAGTCGGTGCACAGCTATTTTCAGATATCTCCAGAGATGTTCAATCAGGTTCAAGTCTGGGCTCTGGCTGGGCAATTCAAGGACATTCACAGAATTGTCCCGCAGCCACTCCTTTGTTATCTTGACTGTGTGCTGAGGGGTCGTTGTCCTGTTGGAAGATAAACATTCGCCTCAGTCTGAGGTCCAGACCGCTCTGGAGCAGGTTTTCATCAATGATGTACATTGCTGCATTCATCTTTCCCTCAAACCTGACTAGTCTCCCAGTTGCTGCTCCTGATAAACATCTCCACAGCATGATGCTGCCATCACCATGCTTCACTGTAGGGATGGTATTGGCCAGGTGATGAGCAGTGGCTGGTGTTCTCCATAAATGACGCTTGCCTTCAGGCCAAAGAGTTCAATCTTTGTTTCATCAGACCAGAGAATTTGGTTTCTCATGGTCTGAGAGTTCTTCAGGTGCCTTTTGGCAAATTCCAGGCAGCTGTCAAGTGCCTTTTACTGAGGAGTTGCTTCCGTTTGGCCGCTCTACCATACAGGCCTGATTGGTGGAGTGCTGCAGAGATGGTTGTTTTTCTGGAAGATTCTTCACTCTCCACAGAGAAACGCTGGAGCTCTGTCAGATTGACCATCGGGTTCTTGGTCACCTCCCTGACTAAGGCCCTTCTTGCTCAGTTTGGCCGGGCGGCCCACTTTAGGAAGAGTCCTCGTGGTTCCAAACTTCTTTCAATTAACAAGCGATGGAGGTCATTGTGCTGATTGGGTCCTTCAATGCTGCGTTCATTTTTCTGTACCCTTCCCCAGATCTGTGCCTCAATACAATCCTGTCTCGGGGGTCTACAGACAATTCCTTGGCTTGGTTTGTGCTCTGACATGAACTGTGGGACCTTTTATATAGACAGGTGTGCGCCTTTCCAAATCATGTCCAATCAACTGAATTTACCACAGGTGGACACCAATCAAGTTGTAGAAACATCTCAATGATGATCAGTGGAAATAGGAGGCACCTGAGCTCAATTTTGAGTGTCATGGCAAAGGCTGTGAATACTTCTGTACATGGGATTTTTATTTTTTATTTTTTTAATAAATTTGCAAAGATTTCAAACCAACTTCTTTCATATTGTCATTATGGGGTATTTTTTGTAGCATTTTGAGTAAAATAATGAATTTAATCCATTTTAGAGTAGGGCTGTAACATAACAAGATGTGTAAAAAGTGAAGCCCTGTGAATACTTTCCGGATGCACTGTAGTTGATCTAGTACAAAGTAGTATTCTGAGATATACCCAACTAATCTTAAAACTGCTTCCTCGTTCCTCCACAACCCCCCCTGAACACCTATACAAACTAACCTGTGCGATATAGATAGAATATAAATACCCACCCTGATGAAGGGGTCCTGTGTGACATCAGACCAATAACTTACACTTGATGTGATCGCTTTAATAAATCTTTGGACTTTTAAACAAATCCATGGTGTGCTGGTGACATGTGCTTCCTTGTATGAAAATCACCAGTTAAAGCGGTTCTGCACCCATTTCATTTAGTAAATCTCTTTGCCTTCCAAATCAGGCAAAGAGTACTAAATGAAATTTTTTTTTTTTTTTTTTACTTACCTTGTAATTGATGACTTCGGTCTTCTCTCTCTTCGGCGGCGGGCGGGGTCTCTGCGTCGATCGTCGTCACGCCGCACTGTCTCCTGGGATCTGGTGTCATTGATCCCAGGAGTCAGTGCGGGCATCTTCCGAAATCTCCAGAGATTTCGGCCACATCTTCCGAAATCTCCAGAGATTTCGGCCACATCTTCCGAAATCTCCAGAGATTTCGGCCACATCTGCCGAAATCTCGTGAGATGTCGGCAGATGTGCCGTTACTGCGCACGCGCGAGTAACGGCGGTGCATGCTGGGCCATCTAAAGTTCCTGTGGGTGTTTCACATGCCCACAGGCAAGATGGCCCCCAGCACAAAAGAAGAAGACGAGGAACTTCATCGGACGAAAACCGGCGGCGATCGAGATGGAAGATGGAACAGGTGAGTCCCCCAATAAAGGTAAGCATCCTTTATATTCCGTCCCAAAAAAAAAAAAAAAATTATACAGAGTGCATAACCGCTTTAACCAGCTGGACAGTGCTGCGGCACCCCTGTACCCCAGGATTTATCCACTAGGGATTGGGATGGAAACCGAAACGTCGCACTTTCCTGCTGCGATCATCTAAAAAAAAAAAACATTTGGACAATATTTCAAAGATCCGTGTGCTGGCGAGAAATACTTTGGCTTATGTTACTGGTTTTCAGCTGGCAGTTGCTATAACACCCACCTACATTTTGCCATTTCCCATTTGTGATGGGAATATTATACATTATACGATATTATCACCCTATAGCAAGAGTTTAACTAGGAACATCATGAGCGGGGGGGGGGGGGGGGGGGTGGCTGGTATTTTTTAAATACAAACTGTACATTTAATATACTGAAAATTACTTTTAAAAGGGCATTAACAGGTTAGCAGTTATGGAATTTTTAGTACTTGTGTTTTTCCCAAACAGCATGGAGTTTCGCCTTATGTATAGTGGAGTTTGTGCTTTCACCACAAGAGGGCCCCCTATGTCTTGCAATTTATTTACTTCTTTATTGCAGGTACTTGTATAGCGCTGTCAATCTATACAACGCTTTACACATGTATTGTACATTGACATCACTCTGTGCCCTCAAGGAGCTTACAATCTAAGGTCCCCAACTCACATTCATATATACACATACTAGCGCCAATTTATACAAGAGCCAATTACCTACCAGCGTGTCTTTGGAGTGTGGAAGGAAACCAGAGTACCCGGAGGAAACCCGCACAGGGAGAACATGCAGGTAGTGCTGTGGTTGGGATTCAAACAAACAGCTCTAATGCCTGCCAGGCGGATGTGCTAACCACTTAGGCACTGTGCTTCCCCAACTCCACAGTTTGTACCATACAGATTAACCTAATATTGTTGACATCTCTGCTCATGTTATATTAGGAGCTAAATATAGAACTGTATGGCTTTTAGTGGGCTAAAGTATAGTATATACGTATTTTTGCCCTAAAGATAATGGCTGTGAGTTCATCCATAAAGGTTTGCAATATGCAGGAGGTGATTCAATTCCATACCTTCACTTTGAAAGATCGTGAGGCGTATTAACCCCTTAATAGGGGAAGGCTCATTGACCTATTGTGATACATCCAGTATCTCACATTTTTGTAAATATTTTATGATATCTTTTCATGTGACAACATTGAAGAAATGACACTTTGCTACAATGTAATGTAGTGAGTGTGTGTGTACAGCTTGTATAACAGTGTAAATTTGATGTCCCCTCAAAATAACTCCACACACAGCTATTAATGTCTAAACTGCTGGCAACAAAAGTGAGTACACCCCTAAGTGAAAATGTCCAAATTGGGCCCAAAGTGTCAATATTTTGTTTGGCCACCATTATTTTCCAGCACTGCCTTAACCCTCTTGGGCATGGAGTTCACCAGAGCTTCACAGGTTGTCACTGGAGTCCTCTTCCCCTCCACCATGACGACATCACAGAGCTGGTGGATGTTAAGAGACCTTGCACTCCTCCATCTTCAGTTTGAGGATGTCCCCCAAATCCTCAATAGGGTTTAGGTCTGGAGACATGCTTGGCCAGTCCATCACCTTTACCCTCAGCTTCTTTAGCAAGGCAGTGGAGGTGTGTTTGGGGTCGTTATGTTGGAATACTGCCCTGCGGCCCAGTCTCCGAAGAGAGGGGGTCATGCTCTGCTTCAGTATGTCACAGTTCATGTTGGCATTCATGGTTCCCTCAATGAACTGTAGCTCCCCAGTGCCAGCAGCACTCATGCAGCCCCAGACCATGACACTCCCACCACCATGCTTGACTCTAGGCAAGACACACTTGTCTTTGTACTCCTCACCTGGTTGCCCCCACACACACGTGACACCATGTGAACCAAATAAGTTTATCTTGGTCTCATCAGACCACAGGACATGGTTCCAGTAATCCATGTCCTTAGTCTGCTTGTCTTCAGAAAACTGTTTGTGGGCTTTCTTTTGCATCATCTATAGAAGAGGCTTCCTTCTGGGACGAAAGCCATGCAGACCAATTTGATGCAGTGTGCAGCGTATGATCCAAGCACTGAAAGGCTGACCCCCCACCCCCACCCCTATAACCTCAGCAGCAATTATCGACCATGGCAAGTCCTGTTCTGAGTGGAACCTGTCCTGTTAAACTGCTGCAGCTCAGTTTCAGGGTCTTGACAATCTTCTTATAGCCTAGGCCATCTTTATGTAGAGCAACAATTCTTTTTTTTTTTTTTTCAGATCCTCAGGGAGTTCTTTGCCATGAGGTGCCATGTTGAACTTCCAGTGACCAGTATGAGAGAGTGAGAGCGATAACACCAAATTTAACACACCTGCTCCCCATTCACACCTGGGACCTTGTAAAACTAACAAGTCACATGACACCTGGGGAAAATGGCTAATTAGTCCCAATTTTGGACATTTTCACCTAGGGGTGTACTCACTTTTTTTGCCAGCGGTTTAGACATTAATGGCTGTGTGTTGAGTTATTTTGAGGGGACAGCAAATTTACACTGTTATACAAGCTGTACACTCACTACTTTACATTGTAGCAAAGTGTTATTTCTTCAGTGTTGTCACATGAAAAGATATAATAAAATATTTACAAAAATGTGGAGTGTACTCACTTTTGTGAGATACTGTAGGTCAAAGTTGGAGGTGAGAATATATTATGGATGGTGGGAGATCACAAGTGATTCACTCATTCAAATATTGTCGATCAAGGGCAAAGCACATATTTGGAAGAGATATATCATTTGGACTATGATATTGCAGTATAAATGCATTGTGTTTCACTTCTTCACGTGGCATTTTTTGGGGAAAGTGTTTTCATTTATTTATGAATCTATTTAAATGGTGTTTAATTCATAGTTTAGGAAAATTTGGTGTATATTTTCCAGCAAGCAGACTATTCTAATTTAAATTATTTACTTGGAGTTTCTCTATGGGGTATGCAATACATGCAATGATTATAATTTGCACATGAAGTTAACAGCCCTGCACTTTTGTTAAAATCATTTTTATTGGTGGAGCTGGAACAAGCAGCTGCAGTTAATATATAGATCAAAAATGAATAGTAGCGCAGGACTATCGCACAGTATATGAAAAGTGTCTTCTATTAAAACAGATTCAGAGACTTATGTTAGTTGTAAAAAATAAATGCATTTATTTTTAAAAGCATGTAATACTAGATTTAATGGCATTTTCTCACACTTTTGTCTAATTAGTTTTATGTACCAGTTAGATGTGCACTAATGTTTTGATTTTTCTATTTTCAATCTGTTAGATGTTAAAAAACACAAGTCAAAGAATACCATTAAAGAAAAACCCAAGAAGAAGGTAAGGCCAGCCTGCGCTGTTTTTTTTTTTTTTGTGAATGTACGATTTGTGTTTTCTGGTACAACATTTTTTCATGTAGAAAACAAGGTAACATGACAACCACCACCCACGCGGGGGGTACATTGTACAATATGTGGCATAAAGACATGAGCTAAGACACGTTCAGGATTTTGGGACAGTGTGTGTGTTTATTAAAAGTCGAACTCCGCTTTTAGGACATTGTAATGAGTTATATAGGATGCTTGACATTTTTTCATTAATCATGAGGTCGGTCAAAATGTTCTTCACCACCGCAAGCGAGACAGAGGGTTTCTTCCAGCCTCTGGCAATTGTATATTTAGAGGCAATAAACAGGTTACCAACTTTTGTTGATATGAGAACAGGCTCTGGATAGGCAATGCAGTAAGGCCGCTTTGGCATCCTTGTGAATAGGTATGTGCGTAAGGTTTGTGTGTTATCTTTTATTTTGTTCTGATATGTTATTTGTTCAGTGAATTTGCACAAGACCATATTGGAAAGAATAGCATTTTGGCAAAACATAAAAACAGATATGTCCCCCCACCCATACCTGGCTGAATCAATGCCATTTGTCTGTAATCCTGGAAGTATGTCCTTAAAAATTGTTAGCAGAACGCATTGAAGGAATAAAAGCAGCCGTTTTTCTTATTTGTGAGCGTGCATTCCAGAAATATCTTTTACTTGTACATGTTCCTGGCCGGTTTTATTTTCTCTAGCTGTTTAGTCTACTATTAATTCAGAAAGTAAGGCGTCGTTCACAAGGGCGTACTACAGCATACCTCTCATGCACGGGCCATGTTTGCCTATATGGGGATGCACAGGGGTTCCATGCATCCCTATGCAGCCAGTCCTATTCAAGTTGGCATAGAGCCGCTGCACAGACACAGACCCTGCTCCCGTTTTGGCATCCTTGTGGGTTGGGGTGCTTGTCCTCAAATGTGGACCGAGTACAATCAGGGCAATGAACCTGTACAGACGTCAAATTAGGAGCAGCAGCTGTGTCTGTGCTGCTGCATCCCAGTTGACCTGAATTAGACTGCCTGGACGGGGATGCACAGAACACCTGTACATCCCCTGTGTGGGTAAACATTGGCGTACACTTTAATACACCTGTGTGAATGAGGCCCCATGTTGAGATGCAGCAGTATATTATAACTGGGATTAAAGTGGAACCGAATGCAAAAAAAGTGAAAGCTTTGATCTTTTATTGGGTACAACTGGAAATCCACTGTGGACTGCTTTTCAGAGGGGCATTAAGCTCTGCCACACACCTAAACTTAAACAGCACACTAAAGCTTCGTACACACGATCAGATCTTCCAACGGGAAATGTTTGACAGGCTGTTGGCAGTAAATCCGACCGTGTTTATGCTCCATCGGACAAATGTTGGCTATCAGGTTAAAATTTTCCGCGGACAAATGTCTGTTGTCGGATTTTCTGAGCGTGTGTACACAAGTCCATCAGACAAAAGTCCAAAGTACAAACACGCAAGGACGAGCCAGAAGCGGTCTGTCTTGTAAACTAGCGTTCATAATGGAGAATTAACATTTGTAACACGGCAAATTCTGAAATCATGAAATGCAGCGCACAATTCTCTTCTTCTTTATGGGAAACTAATGAAGCTGCTTTGCTGGTGATACTGATGGAGTTCTGCCAAACGTATTTTCAAAGGCTTTTTTTTTTTTTTTTTTTCTAGTGATATCAAGAATAATATTATTATGCATTTTTTTTATTTTTATTGTGCATTAAATAAAAAAAATAAAAAATTAGACATGCTATCTGCCAATAGACCTTAACCAAAAAGTGCATTCTATGCATCCAAAAATATAGAAAATATACCAAATCAAATTCAACCAAAAAAATAATGTCAAAGCAATAATAAATAACACGTTATCTCCTCCAACATGGCTGGTTGACGAACGGCAGAAATGAACTGAAAAGCACGAATCAACACTCGCCAAACCTCTACTAACACGAAATTAGCAGAAGGAGCCCAAAGAGCTGAAAAACCACATAGTACTTTAGTACGTTCGTTATTGTTGGCCAACAATCGCGTGCCGTGTGTATGCAAGACAAGTTTGGGCCAACGCCCTTCGGACAAAATTCCACGGTTTTCTTGGCAAGCAATCCGATCGTGTGTACGAGGCTTTAGTCATTCACTCAGCGCTGCACATGTTGCCAACAAATGACAGTATTAAATATATTAACCATAGAACCATTTATGGTACCAATATGGTCAAAATTGACGGTGTGAACTCAAATCTAAAGGTTATTAAAAGTCAAAAACTAAGGCCCCTTTCACACTGGGGCGGTTTGCAGGCGCTATTGCGCTAATAATAGCGCCTGCAAACCGACCCGAAACAGCTGTTGCTGTGTCTTCAGTGTGAAAGCCCGAGGGCTTTCACACTGAAGCAGTGCGCTTGCAGGACGCTGGAAAATGTCCTGCAAGCCCGTTGGAAACAATGGGGCAGCGCACCGAACCCGCCCGCAAAACGCCACTGCAGCGGCGGTTTGCGGGCGGTATTGACCCTTTTTCGGCCGCTCGCGGGGGTAAAATCACCCCGCGAGCGGCCGCAATGCGCCGCTAAAACGCCGGTAAAGCAGCGCTAAATATAGCGCCGCTTTACCGCCAGCGCCCCCACCGCTCCAGTGTGAAAGTAGCCTAAGTAAGGCGTCCCGGAGGAGAGCCAAATATGTAGATGGGTAAAATCAAGCATCTTTAGCTGACCCTGTATGGGGGGGGGGGGGGGGGTGAGGCTTTCTGGAGCGGGCTGGGAACCTGACCACTGAAATAACAAGAAGGGATGGGGGATAGTGTAGCTCAGTTTATTAAGTGATTGGCATTAAAAACATCAGTATTGCACTCACCAGACCTCCAAAATGACAGGCATGGGATCTCTCAAATGAGTACCCTCAGGGGGTCTTCTGGTCTGCGTTGTAGCTGCTGTGAGGCCGGATCCACCGCAGGAGGAGGTGCTGGAGCCACTGATGGAGGCATGGCCCTGCCTCCGAAACGTGCTCCAATTGGCCATTCCACTCCCAGGTCTGTCGGCTCTGTCACCGCGGCTGTTCTCCAGCGTCCACCAGGCTCCCTGCATCTCCTCTCCTGGCAGATCCGGCCTCGGGCAGCTACAGCACGGATCGGAACCCCTCGAGCAGTGCTGGGACAAGGCCATTTGGTGCCCAGGGCAAAGATGGCAAACTGCCCCCCCCCCCCCCCCCATTTTTAAGAAAGAATCAATGTCGTTTCAGAACAAGAATATACTTTGTTACTTTTGAATTTCCCGCGATCGTGTCATGGAGCTCAAGAACAGGGAGATGCCGATGTAAACATCATCTCCCCGTTCTGCCTAGTGACAGCACACTGATCGTCTGCTCCCAATCATCGGGAGCAGCGACAGTTAGAAATACGCCCCTAGGATACACTTAACCCCTCCCCGCCCCCTAGTGGTTAACCCCTTCACTGCCAGTGACATTTTTACAGTAATCAATGCAATTTTATAGCACTGATTGCTGTATAAATGACAATGGTCCCAAAAATGTGTTAAAATTGTCTGTGTCCGCCATAATGTTGTAGTCACGATAAGAATCACTGATCGCCGCCATTACTAGTAAAAAAAATTAGAAATAAAAATGCCATAAAACTATCCCCCATTTTGTAAACGCTATAACTTTTGCGCAAACCAATCAAACGCTTATTGCAATTAATTTTTTACCAAAAATATGTAGAAGAATACGTATTGGCCTAAACTGAGGAAACAAAATGTGTTTTTATATATTTTTGGGGATATTTATTATAGCAAAAAGTAAAAAATGTTTTTTTTTTCAAAATTGTCGCTCTTTTTTTTGTTTATAGCGCAAAAAATAAAAACCGCAGAGGTGATCAAATACCACCAGAAGAAAGCTCTATTTGTGGGAAAAAAAGGACGTCAATTTTGTTTGGGAGCCACGTCGCACGACCCCCCTTAGTGCAGACCCCCTCTATCAGTATAGACCCCCTCTCAGTGCAGACCCCCCTTTCATCAGTATAAACTCCCCTCAGTGCAGACCCCCCTCTCCACTTGTGCTAGTAGTCTCCCCTCTCCCCTCTCATACCGCCCACCCAGCACATGTCCATCTGCATTACAATATGTACATACCTCAGAACAGTGCGGGATATGCACAGTGGTGTGTACATTAGGCTCCCTCCTCTGCTGCTGCCCATAGGTGTGACTCATCTGGACCCGGGAACCGCGAGTAGCAGGTGGGCGGGGCGCGCATGTGACGTCACACCCCTACTCGCGGCCCGTGAGTGCGAGTAGGGGCGGGCGAGTGTGAGTCTCCGAGACCTGCGGTGAGGAGCAGGGGGTGGGCGCACACAGCGTCACTGGTTGCTGGGGAAACCCGCGGTCCCAGCAAACTAGTGACGGCACAGGACACTTCATTGCGCCCCCCCCACCCCCAATAAATTGTACCGCCCAGGGAATCCGCCCCTTCTGCCCCCCCTTGTACCGGCTCTGCCCTCGAGTGGACTCTTTTGAGAGATCACATAAATGTCATTTTGGATGTCTTGTGAGTGCAATACTGATGTTTTTAATGCTAATCACTTAATAAACTGAGCTACACTATTGGCGGCTTGGCGCCTCTTCCTCACCACACACCTAAACTTAGCCTTTCTTTTTAAAGTGAGACTAGTAACAATGTGTTTTGTCTGCAGAAAAGAGAAAAAGACAACAAAGTAAAGAAAAAGAAGAAGCAGAAACCAGAGGGATCCAGACCTGTGCAAATATCGAAGGTGCGGCCTCCATCCATCCATCCATCCATCCATCCATCCTCCCTATAGAGGTGTCAGATTAGAGCAGTGTCTGGGAATGGCAAATTGGTATATTTAATTAAACATTTTCATTGTTGGGATCAGGACGATACTGCACTAGCGAGATAACAGGACTGCTATAGAAATAAGAACTGGAAAATGATCTGTCAGAGAAAGAAGTGCAGAGAGGAGTCAGAATATTCTTTATAATGTAGGAAACCCCAAATCCACCCTCCTATCTCTAATTTGGTTGTTTGTACAGTCTATATATATATATATATATATATATATATATATATATATATATATATATATATATATATATATATATATATATATATATATATATATATATATATATATATATACATACATACATACATATACATACATATATACATACATATACATACATACACACACACACACACACACACACACACACACACACACACACACACACACACACACACACACACACACACACACACACACACACACACACACACAGCTTGGTATCAGAATTACACGGCAGCAACTCAACGCATTTAGTCATCTAGACGTGGTGAAGACTACTTCTTGACGTTTAAACTGAGCATCAGAATGGAGAAGAAAGGGGATATAAGTGACTTTGAACATGGCATGGTTGTTGGTGCCAGACAGGCTGGTCTGAGTATTTCAAAAATTGCTGATCTACTGGGATTTTCACACACAACCATCTCTAGGATTTGCAGCGAATGGCCTGAAAAAAAAAAAAAAATATCCAGTGAGCGGCAGTTGTGTGGAGGAAAATGCCTTGTTGAGGTCAGAGGAAAAAAGGCAGACTGGTTTGAGATGATAAAAAGGCAACAGTAACTCAAATAACTACTTGTTACAACCAAGGTATGCAGAATACCATCTCTGAATGCACAACACATTGAACCTTGAAGCAGAAAACCACACCGGTTGCCACTCGTGTCAGCTAGGAACAGGAAACTGAGGCTACAATTCGCACAGGCTCAACAAAATTGGACAATAGAAGATTGGACAAATGTTTCCAGGTCTGATGAGATTTCAGCTGTGACCTTCAGATGGTAGAGTCAGAATTTGGTGTAAAAAAAACATGAAAGCATGGACTCAGGCTTGTGGTGTAATGGTGTGGGGGATATTTTCTTGGCACCCTTTGGGCCCCTTTAGTACCAATTGAGAATTGTTTAAACACCATGGAGTATTGTTGGTGACCATGTCCATCCCTTTATGACTCCAGTGTCCCATCTTCTGATGGCTCCTTCCAGCAGGATAATGCACCATGTCACAAAGCTCCTGTTGACCCCCCCCTGACAACTCTTTAGCTGTAGATTGACTGCTAGGAAGTTAATGATCTTTTTGAAAACATATAACAGATTAATCGGGTAGCTGTGAGTTTTAGCTGCTAGCAGTATGTGAAGATTTCCAGTGATACGATATGAGATCCGATCTGCTTATGTAACTCTTATTAAATAGGTCACTACGGGTTAGAGGTTATGTTACCAGGACAATTCCATGTAGGCTAATAAAGTCTCAAGGCAATTCTATTGTGAGCAGCTTAACATTAAGCACCTAGTCATGTTTTACTTTCGCTTCCGATACCGCAGTCTTATGTCCTGGAAAACGAGAAACTCTCTGCTGTTCTTTTAGGTGATCTGCATGTTATTGGTGTCTTGCAGTATCTTAAAGAGAAAAAGAAGAATGAAAACTACAGTATGATAACAGGGAAAAAAATCAAAATGAAAGTGAAGAAAAGCAAAAAGGACAAAGAGGTAAATGACCCACATTTATCAAAGTGCATCGTACCTAGTTTATTTTTTTTATTTTTTTCTTCCAGTGTTTTTTGTTTTTCTTTTCTTTTTAATGAGTATGTGTGTTTTTTTTTTTTTTTTTTTTTTTTTTTTAACAGAAAGAGAATGAGTATGTTTTTACTAAGATTTTCATCATAAGAATTTACATAATTTAAGAGGACAGAATTTGGGTATATAGTAGAGCCCATAAGTACAACAAATACACTTAGGCCCCTTTCACACGGGCGGCCGTTCTGCCGCTGTCAAAGTAGTTTGTAAACCCTTACAAACAACTTTGACCTACAGGTAAGCCTAGATTAAGGCTTACCTGTAAGTCCAAGAAATATCTCCTAAACCTACACGGTTTAGGAGATATTTGCCAAAAGACAGGCACCGCTGTCTATGGCGCATGTGCCGTAGACAGCGGCGCGCAGGCACACTGAGTGCACCGCTGTCCACGCCGATATGCCGCGAGTGGCGGCTCCCGTGCACATGCGCGGGAGTGACCTCATCGCGGCTCCGTCAAATGACGGCACCGGAGCAGGGACACCCACCAAGAAGATGGAGGCTCCGTACACAAGGGGACAGCGGGGACTTCGCTGGCTCCTGTGTCAGGTAAGTCACACATAATGGACTACTATGCGATGCATAGTAGTCCATTATGCTTTACCTTTGCAGGAAACAAAGAGGAAGTAAACCCATTAGGGTTTACTTCCTCTTTAAAAGCATGTTTTGTTATTTTAAAATTCAGAGAATCCTGGCACAGCATTCACTTGCAGTTGTACATTGCGATTAGCAGCGTTTACATGCGGCTGCGTTTGGAACATTCTTGCCATTTCTGATGTGCTTCCTGTTTTTCTTTACTTGTTGCCGCTGCTATCTTCAGGAGAAATAGTACACTACGATTACCTGCAGTTATGTGCAGATAGCTGCGCTAAATCATTCCTGGACGCAGTCAACTTTATTTTTTCTATCTGCACAAAACCGCATGTAACAAAACCATTGCTAAACGCAGTGTGTGAATGGGGCCATAGGAAAGCATTGTGTGCATTTAGCTGTGATAGAGAACTTCTGTCTGCAGCTAAAAGCACAATTCTATCTGCCCGTGTGAAAGGGGCCTAAAAGTGGATGTAAACCCGATTTTCATGTAATCTGACCTGGGCACATATATCTGTAGTGTTTACTTATCTCTCTCCAAAGCACTAAGTCCAGTGTCTTTCTGCTGCTTTGTTCTGTTATCAGCATGATAACTTCTGACAAGTTCTCCAACACGGAGATAAAAGCAGCTGAAAATTTGTGTCTGGGAGGTTGCTATAAATAGATTAGCACAGAGCTTGTCTATTCACAGCACAGCTCTGCATGTTTTTTTCTTACTCTGCCTATGTGGAGGGGGGGGGGGGGTATGCTTTTCCTCCCAGCTGTCACACAGTGTATGCAGAGACTCCCATCCCACTGCTGAAAGAGGAAGAAAAATTTCTAACGCGGTGTGCACTTTCTAAAAAATATAGCAAGCTGAAGACAGCAGATATACAAATAAAAATTATGTAGGGAGATTTGTTTCATCTCTGTGTATCATCTAAGGCTGTTCACTTCACTGGATATAGGAGAGGGTTTAAATCCACTTTAACATAAATTTGACTCTTAAGCCCCATACTCACGGTTGGATTTTTCGACAGAAAATGTCCCATCGGACAATGTTGTCGGAAATTCCGACCGTGTGTAGGCTCCATCGGACATTTTCCATCGGATTTTCCGACGGACAAAGTTTTATCTCCTGCTCTCAAATTTTCCGACAACAAAGTCCTATCGGACTTTTTCCAAAAGTGTGTAGCGAATTCCGACGGACAAAGTGCCACGCATGCTCAGATCACATTACAAGACCAAAGCTATTGGCTACTAGCCTCTACGTAGTTCCGTCGTAGGCAACAAACGTCACCACGTTCAGAATGATCGGATTTTCCGACAACTTTGTCCGACCGTGTGTATGCAACATTAGTGTCGGACTAAATCCGTCTGAAAAAGTACGACGGACATGATCCTCGGATATTCCGCGCGTGTGTATGGGGCTTAAGTATACATTGCTTTAAGAAAATTAAAATGGCATTGCAAATTTTAAAGAAGTGCTCAAATTGAGACATCTAAGACAAGAAAGTAGAATAAAGAACTTATGTATTTAGGTATTAAATACCAAAATCCAAAGTTAAATATTTTTAAAAACGAGGACTCAAGCAAAAGAAGGAAAAAAGAAAAAGGGGAATGGACTCGCCAGGGAGGTATCCAGTACTATGTGGTGAAATGGGATTTAGAGAGGTTCAGAGGCCAGGTGGAAAAAATCTAGGCTAGTAGGTTTACAAAGTTGGGGTTGTTCATAAGCTGTCCAAGGGAGCCGTATTTCCTGAAGATGAGACTGTCCATCATGTAACTGGGGATAGTTCTTCCATTCTCATAAGGTTATTAAATTATCCCTATAGAATTGTCTTAATCTAGGCTTACCTGTAGGTTAAAGTTGTTGTAAGGGGTTTACAACCACTTTAAAGTGGTTGTAAAGACAGGAGTTTTTTTTTTTTTTTTTTTTTTTTTAATGCATTCTATGCATTAAGATAATAAAACCTTCTGTGTGTAGCAGCCCCCCTAATACTTACCTGAGGTCTAGCTCTATCCAGCGATGTCTAAGAGTGTCTCAGCTGCTTGGGACTCTCCCTCCTGATTGGCTGAGACACTGAGTCAGTTTAAACTCAGTTCCCCTATGAGGAGAAAGGGGGCGGGGCAGAACTGCGGCTTTGTCTCAGCTCGGGTGCCCCCATAGCAAGCTGCTTGCTGTGGGGGCACTCAACAACAGGAGGGAGGGGCCCAGCCCGAGACCCAGGAAGAGGAGGATCCGAGCTGCTCTGTGCAAAACCACTGCACAGAGCAGGTAACTATAACATGTTTGTTATTTTAACAAAAACAAAACTTTAAATCACTTTGTATACATTTGTGTTTTGCTTTTGACTTCAGTTTGTGAATCGTGTTTGATGTGGAATGTAAAATGCTGTGTGTTTTTTTTATTTTTCTGTCCATGGTCAAGAAATGATTACCTTCAGATGAAAGGCAGAAACGGTGGCCATTAGGCAAATAGCAGCTTCAATGAAAGTCAGTAGCACAGTGGCAGTGGTGAATTATGACACTCTGCTGGTACTGTTTGGCACCAATAGGTTGGTGACTTCCTGTGACAAATAATTTAAAAGTTGTACTATATTAGAAGAAAAATATCTTTTGGCAAGTGTTTGACATCTAGAACTACAGTAACACGGGGCCCTTTTTTCTATTTCCCCAGAGAGACAGAAATCGAGCAGAACTGTTGGAATTCCTCAATTCTTCCATGTGACCAAATGACCCAAAGGTGTATCTGGGATGGTGAACCTCATGGTGCAATCTTCTGACAACATGCAGAATCTCATACTGCCTTTCATTTCACAGAGTGCACAATGCTGAAAACACTTGGCAATGGAATTTAAGGTTCATTAAGACTTTGCACCTTCGATCCTCCGACAAGTGTCCATCAGTATATTCTGGCAGCAAGGGGGTTGTGTCATAAAGAAGCCTACTGTTCTTCCTGCATAGCACTAGATGAACCTTCCATGCTGCAAGCCGTATATGAGGTTTGTCCAGCCCTAGCAGAGCTGTAAGAACTGCAGGGTGGGAAATTCAGGAATTGAACAACTCCAAATGTACATATAACATAACATTTTATGGGATCCCCATCTATTAGGTTTCAGTTGTTGGTGAACCAGAAAAGATGCTCCAAATGGAGACCCCCATGGAAATTTCAAAGGCTAACTATTTGCATATCCAGAGGCTGAAAACAAGTTGAAACTGTACCGACAGTCAATACAGAGTAAACTTACATTTCCAAACAGTATTTTTGCAGCATTCATAGTCTCTGGGGAGAACAGATCAGTGCCAGGGGTAGCTGCAGACTCCAGCTGACTATGGCCATGCCCATGTATGTTTCCCCTAAAGGCAAATGTGGTAGTGGTTGGTTGCTTTAGGCAAACCTTTTCTTTTCTCCTGTGGTTTTCACAACTCAGTCCCAGTAGGTAGACTTTGAGACAAGTTTTTTTTTTTTTTGGGGGGGTGGGAGAAAATTGAATAAACAGAGGGATGCATTTGTCAAAGAAGCAATCATATTCCACTTATTGATGGCTATATTACTGTATGCAAATACAGACTGTTCCAGTGGAAGGTTCTTTGATAAGAGAAGACTTTGTATTCTACATGCATCTCTTGGCAAAACCTTTTTTCAATATAAGGAAGTGTTACGTTTTTATTGTTGCTTGTGTTCTCAATCGGGAGATTCACCCCTCTATTTGTATTGTGACCATTGTCACTGAGAAATAAAGGGAAAATCCAGAATGTTATGCCGTGTACATGCGATCGGAATTCTGGACAGAAAAAAAAAAGATGAGAGCTTTTCATCGGAAAATGCGACCGTGTGTAGGCTCCATCGGAATTTTGCAGGCCGAATTTCCGACAGCAAAAAATTGAGAGCATGTTCTCAATTTTTCAGACGGAAAAGGTTTCTATCGGAAATTCCGATCGTCTGTAGCAATTCTGCTGCGCAAAATTCCTACGCATGCTCGGTAACAATTCGACGCATGCTCGGAAGCATTGAACTCTGCTCGTTGTAGTGTTGTACGTCACCGCATTCTTGGCGGTTGGAATTCGTTGTGACCGTGTGTAGGCAAGACAGTTTGAGCGGAATTCCGACAGGAAAACCATCAGAGCTTTTTCCGACAAGAATTCAGATCGTGTGTACGTGGCATTAGAGTTGTCCCCATAACAAAAGAATGGGACAACCCACTAAGGGAGGGGGGGTCCTCCTACTTTGGGAGATTTCCTCTAACGTCTTGTTGCAGCTCTAGGACAGGAAGTGAAAGGAATGCAGTGGCATGCAGTCAGCAAAAAAATAACTACATAATAACCTGGCAGGGGTTTTAACCCATCCCTGCTATACCCAAAACTACAGAAATATTCTGGCTATACATACTTTTAAAGTAGAAGTTCAGCCTTAAGCTAACTCTAAACCTACTGGCAGCCATATTCTAAGACTAATCTATCTAACACTGTAAAGCAAAAATCGCTATACATACCTTTTCTGCAGCCGATCCAGTCCAGTCTCCAGCGGCTAATGCTGTGTGGAGTAGACAGCCGACAACGGCTGGAAAGTGACATCACCCATAGAGTTACTTTGGGGCTTCCTTTGTTGGCTGTGTTCTCTGCATCCACCTCCACAGGGAAGCCACAGCTGACAGCTCAGTGTGGAGACTGGAGTGGCGTGGCTGCAGAAAAGGTATGTACAGTAATACCTTGGATTGCGAGTAACGCGGTTTACGAGTTTCCCAATGCAAGCTATTTTTTATTTTTATTTTTTTAAATCTACTCGATTTGCGAGCGTTGTCTCTCAAGGCGAGCAGGATTCAAGCCTCTGGGGTGTGCAGTACCGCATGTAGCCAGAGGTGTGGGGGGGTGCCTGAGGTTCCCGAGTGTTTCCAAGTGTCTCCGGCGCCCCCGCGGTACTGCATACACCAGCAGTGGCACTGGAAAGCATTATCTGAGTTTCCATTGATTATGGGAAAACTCTCTTTGATATACGAGTGCTTTTGGATTACAAGCATTCTTTTTGGAATGAATTAGGCTCGTAATCCAAGGTACTACTGTATAGCAATTTTTGCTCTACAGGGTTACATAGATTAGTTTTAGAATGATAACAACAAAGCCTGGGGAATGCCCAGGAAAAAAACAAGCCTACAAATTAACCTGTCTAACAGTATGCGTTTAAAAACAGGTGTTTAGTCCGCACGCATTTGCAAACACATGCGTAAGCCACAGAGCCTCGTCAAGGCACTCTGATATCTGTGGTCCTAACCCTAAACTATGAGTGTCCCCACAGTGGAGGCACATACATTCTAATGGGTAGATGAGGGCAGGTGGACTGAAGGGGTGCCCACCCCTTCTTAAAGGTACAGGAGCACACCAAACCCCCAGCAGATTGCACAATAGTTTTAGAATGAGGCTGCCAGTAGATTTAGCGTTTTAGGCTGAACTTTCACTTTAACTGCTTCTTCCATTTTTTTTTTTTTTTTTTTTTTTTTTTTATATTTGCATTATAGTCTAAATACCATTTTTTTTTTTTTTTTTTTTTTTTTTTTAAAGTGGAGATATCCAATTTTGTATTTATGCAAGTTGGCATAAAAAACTCAAAAATATGGTGTACTTTGTGGACACATAATGAGAGGAAAACTGATTTAAAAAAATTATAAATTTCATTACAAAGTAGTTAAGAAACATGCAAACACCCTATATGGACACGGTTACCCAATAATGCAGTTATAGAGGTTGGATCTTGGGTATAAAAGTTGAATTATAGATAAATGTCTAATAGAATTTGATCCAATATCGCCTCCACACTTGCTCATCGACATGTTTCACTAGATATTAGCTTCCTCAGGACAATACTGGGCAGGTGCTTGTGGACTTTCCAGGGGTATAGGAACACCCCACGAGACTAGACAGATAATCAAGAACTGGGACTCCAAATTTGATGTATATGTATGTCAGATCGATGCGTATACAAAGGTGACCAGTGTTTCTATAGCATGGGTAGATGGATGATTATAAACCGCTGTGAGGCAGAACTCTATCATGGGTGTGCCTGGTATGGAGTAAGTACTCAGCCAACAATGTAGCAAGGTAGAAATCCTGGCCAACAATAGGGATAGATTATCATAGAGTAAGGCGTAGATCGTCAGAGCGAGGTACCAAAAAGGTAAACTTCTGGCCCTGAGATGTTACAACAGAGTATTACATAGATACAAAGGGTATTCCAAATCATGGAGGACAGGGCAACATCTAATCATATAGGTGTGGCAGGTGTACCCGATTGGGGAGACCTATCAGTAGGGCCCAACAATTTAAGTCTAAGTAAGAGGTAGAGGTCCTTTAGTCCCGCTTAGATGGATAGAGCTGTCCTCACAATTTTTATAATTTTTTTTAATCAGTTTTCCTCTGATTATGTGTCCACAAGGTCCACCTATTTTTTGAGTTTTCAATCCTTACTTACTATATATATATATATATATATATATATATATATATATATATATATATATATATATATATATATATATGATGTTGGCATGGTGAGGGTCCTCCCTACCTATGTATTTTTATGCACTTAGATGGGTATTGTAAAGTAACATGTTTAAAGAACCCCGGTCTAAAAAATATATTAAAGTGCCATTAAACACAAAAGCAAACATTTTATTGTATTGCAGCTTACCAACTCTTAAATGTGATGGCTGCATTCATTTTCCTTTTTTTAGGCTTTCCTCCTTCTGTTTTCACCTAGTGATCTAACTATCACTAGGTTAGACCATTTTTGGTCATGCCCCTTCAACAGAAGCTGGACAGGCCGACTCCAGTACATGTGGGCCAAATGTTGGCCAGTTCCTATTGAACCGGCCGATGTTGTCCGACATTTGTCCCATGTGTACTAGGCTTAACGCTCCCCTCCTTCAAGGTAAACAAAGCTGCTGTCCAAAGGTGTCTCTTTTGCTCCTCCATCCAGCGTGAAAGCACTCTAATTCAGGAGAAGTGTTACAGGCCAGATCATCAGGTGAAAACAGAGGGAAAAAGCCAAAGAAAACTGATGCAGCCACCACATCCAATGATTGGTAAGATGCAGTATATTACATTTTTTAATACTGCTTTATAAATAGAGGCAAGAAAAAAAGGTTGGTCCTGTTTTAATTTATCAATATAAGGCTGACTGATGCCAAGGGGACAAAAAAAACATAATTTTTATTTTATTTTTTTTAATTTTTCACAAAAGGGTTTTATTTTTAGCGTATGTGGTCAGTTTAGGTGGAAATCTTAGCGGAGCTCTTGCCGTTTTAGGACATTGTGATGAAATAAAATAAGTGTTGGCCTACAGATACATTTCTATTTGACAGTTTTTTAAATATCAGTCCCCGTGTCCTCATAACTGGTTGGTAAATGCTCAGTCGGTGGATTTGATCATGTGTAATAAACATCTACTTGTCTTTTGTGGGAACTCCACTCAGAACTAATATTCCAGTTTGGAAGGCCATCAGCAAGTCATCTGCCTTCTTCTGTTCCTTGGAAACCATTTCGGGGAGATCTTCCCCCCAAGGATTTTCCGATCCGTCCCTGTTATGGCCATAACTATCTGCCTTTAGCTTTAGACACTTGGGTGTCCGGTGCCAGGGTGCTACTCGGAGCTGGGCTTCTTCTCTCCAGTTCCTTCACATCAGTGTCAGAGAAAAGGAAAGGTGAGTGTT
Organism: Lithobates sylvaticus; assembly: GCA_028564925.1. Taxonomy (NCBI): domain Eukaryota; kingdom Metazoa; phylum Chordata; class Amphibia; order Anura; family Ranidae; genus Lithobates; species Lithobates sylvaticus. The sequence goes on from CM053028.1 coordinate 55,566,333, forward strand.
TGCAGCTCAGGGGAAAGTATTGGCCAAGTACAGGTTAAGCCGGCTATACACAATGTCGAATTCCGAACGATTTTTAGTTCGAAAATCTCACCTTTTTGAATAATCGTTCTATTTTCGACCATTAGTGAATAGCAAGTTTCGTGTGGCCGTCAAAAGTGATCGGGCATGTTGAAAATTTTTTGAATAGCAAACAAATTTCTAATCAATGATGGGAGAATCAAAAAAGAAATGCGCAAGAGCTGTGACCTGGAAAGAAATATATGTATGTACGTATATATGTATGTATGTATATGTATGTAAATAAATATAATATATATATATATATATATATATATATATATATATATATATATATATATATATATATATATATTCTGTAACATCAGGTGAAAATTGAGGTCTTGGTCGAATTTCAAAGCCAGTGGTGGCACCCACCGCATTATGAAACGCACAAATTTTCACTCAACAAATCATTTAGAATTCAACCCATGTATGGTCTGCATAAGGAATAACAAATGGTTATTTTGGTGCTTACCAAACGCACCCTCTCATCCATTGAACGGTTTTCTTTTGTGGATAAACGCAGCTAAATTGTGATTCTAAAGCCTAATACACACTACTAAAATGGTTTTGTTCAATGCAAAAAAAAAACTGACGGCTCAGTTCAGAGCCGCTGTACTAACTATCCGATGTTAGTACAGAGATCTCCCCTGCTTTGCTATTGTGTTCGGACTGGGGGAGGCTCCCCCCCCCCCCCCCCCGCCAGAGCACTCCGGTCGGCAATCTCAGCCATTGCCTGAGAGCACTGATCGGGAGCCAATTGGCAGACCTTTTTTGGTCATGCCCCTCAAAAAGAAAAAAAAAAAAAAAAAACCTTTTAGGTGCAGCTTCACCCAAATACTCGCCTGAGCCCGGTCTTGATTCAGTGTTGTGCACATCTGCAGCAGCTTTTCTCTGCTCTCCTTGCTCTCGTAGGCTTGGATGTCAGAACATGTGAGCTGGGGCCAGGACCAAGCCAGGCTGTGTTTCTGAATAAGCGCAAACAGCCTGACTCGGGAGAGAGCGCGCACAAGTGCCCCCATAAGAATCGGCTTCCAATAGGGGACTTGACGGGAAGGCACCTGAAGCGCCGGCGGGGGAACCTGAGAAGAAGAGGATCGGGGCTGCTCTGTGCAAAACCATTACACAGAGCAGGTAACATGACATGTTTTATTTATTTTTTATTAAAGGAGGAAAAAAAGGAAGCTTTACAAACACTTTAGGCATAGGTCTGATTTAAAAGATAAGGTAGAGTCACATAAATATATGTATTTAGATAGACCTGCAATTTCCTGTTACACTGCTTATGTAGAGTGTCTGTCTGAATTTGACTGTACAGTCCAATAGGTACCAGACCCAGTGCACTCAGTAATATAACAGGCCTGGTCAGACACACCCCCTCTTTCTCTTTGTCATGAGGGGGTGTGGCTGTTACTCAGCTCTGCCAGCGCAAAGCAGTGGAGTGAAGTGCTGGAAGAAGTCTGAGAAAAAAAATATTTTAAGAAATTTCCTAGCAGAAATCAGTCACGGCTTCAAAACGCGTGGGGGGTATAGGGCTGGCCAGAGATGAAAAAAAAAAAGTGTGAGAATTTAGTTTGGCTTTAACTATTGCAAGGATTTGTTTGCCATTTATCTTTGAGATGTTATTTTAGGCTGGATTCACACCCATGCAGTTTAAGTGCTTTTTTTCCATTTTGCAGATTTGTGCTACAGAACATGTTCCATAGGAAACAATGGTACATGGACTGTAGTGCAAATCTGCAAAATGCAAAAAGCACTAAAACTGCATAGGTGTGAATCCAGCCTTGCACTTTTTTTTTTCTTCTGATAGACAAAACAAAGAAATGTTCAATTATTGCAATCAGAAACTTGCTAAGTTTAACCGCTTCCGGCCAGCCCACCGCACAATTGCTGTGGCCAGGCGGCCCGGCTGCATGAAACAACGTATCTGTACGTTATTTTCTCTTCAGGGTCTGGGGGTGCACGCGTCGCTGGCGACCCACTCCCGCTATGATTGGGCACATCGGGAGCCAATTGGCAGGGCCAGTAGCCACAATGGCCTCCGGAACCCGCTGATCGTTCACTGAAGAGGCAGAACGGCGGTCTGTCAGAGAGGAAGAGTGAGATCTTGTGTTCCTGCTAATCTGGAGCACAGATCTCTCTCTTCCTCCCAGTTAAACCATCCCCCACACAGAAATCCCTCCCTAGGAGCACACTTAACCCTTCGATCGCCCTTGATGTTAACCCCTTCCCTGCCAGTGTCATTTATGCAGTGACAGTGCATTTTTCTTTTAGCACTGATCACTGTATTAGTGTCACTGGTCCCCAAAGTGTCACTTGGTGTCCAATTTGCCCGTCGCAGTACCGCTAAAAATGCCATAAAAATATCTCGTAGTTTTGTTTTGCGCAAAAGTTATTGCGTCTACAATCAATATACGCTTATTGGGATTTTTTGTACCAAAAATATGTAGCAGAATACATATTGGCCTAAATTGATGAAGAAATTCTATTTTTTTTTTCTATTGGAGGAAGCTTCTAACAGTTTTTTTTCAAAATTGTCGCTTTATTTTAATTTTTTTTTTTTTTTTTGATGGCGTAAAAAATAAAAACCGCAGAGGTGATTAAATACCACCAAAAGAAAGCTCTATTTGTGGGGGAAAAAAAGCCATACATTTTGTTTGGGCACAGCGTCGCATGAACGTGCAATTGTCAGTTAAAGCAACGCAGTGCCGTATCGCAAAAACATGGCCTGGTCAGGAAGGGGGTGAAACCTTCTTTGGGCTGAAGTGGTTAAAGGAGCAAAACCTGTGCAGTAATTTTTTACTTTCATTGTAAGTACCACAAAAATGAAATCGTGAAAGGTTAACGCATGACATAAATTTGACAAATCGATGCAATAAAATTGTCTAGTGAAGTGAAAACATTTCTGATTGCAAAAATGAGCAGATAGCAAAAAGTAGTGAAAGTAAGCCACACCTTAATCTTTAGTGAATCGACCCCAACGTATCAAAAGCTAAAGTGGAGCAAATAAGATCCATACCACAGGTCTGCACTTTAAACTGGACTGTCAGCTCTTGGTGGAGATCCAATTATACAACATTTTTGGGACAATTATTGATTTTTTTTTTTTTTTTTTTAGTAGAACGCCTAGGCTTAAACTATCCTAAAACTGCTCCCTTCCAACACCTATACGAGCTACCCTGTAGGGGGAAAGATGCACATACCTACCTATTCTCAGGGCGCTCCACTCTGGTCATGCACTCGGCTCTTCTCTCTTAGCTAGCAGCAGCTTCAGGGGAGAAAAGGGAGCACCAACAGATGGCCCATTTTAAAGGATAAGTTCACCGTTGTTAGAAAAAAAAAAAACAAATGCACATCTTTTTTACAAAAATGTGCATCCTTTTTTTTTTTTTTTTTTTTTTTTTTTTTTTTTTAACTAGGAGGCTGCAAAGCATTGCACCCACGATCAGCAGATCTCGGGTGCAATGCAGGACTTCTGCAGACTGTCATTGTAAGCTGTCTGCTTGTACCTCATGGGCAGGCAGTTACACAATAACAAATGAACAAACTGCTCAACAGCGCCCTGGTAGTTCATTGAGAACTTCAATCCGACAGCCCCAAGGCCCAAGGCTGTCAGTGCTTGTAGTTCTTCCATTCACCGAACTTTGTGAATGAATGAATGACATGGCCAGGTGCACAGAGCCTTGCATGGCTGCAGTTTTTTTTTTTTTATATATATATATATATATATATATATATATATATATATATATATATATATATATATATATATATATATATATATATATATATATATTTATATATTATATTTTTTTATATTGTAAGAAACTCCCCGACTCGCTGCCATTTGAGGCGGTGGGTTGGGGGGAGGCTGCAGCAATGGGAACAGGTTACATGGTCCACCCTAAGGCTGCATTCACACCTGAGCGTTTTGTCGCCTGAAGCTACAAAACGCTAGAGGGGAAAAAATACATTATTCTCTATGGAGATGGTTCACATCTCCACTCAAACGCCTGAAGCTCAAACAAGTTCCGGACCCTTTTTTGTGTCTCTAATCAGGCAGTTTTGGGCGTTTTTCTTCTTTTTTACATTAGTGATCTTTTTCTCTATACAAAATCGCGGTAAAAAACGCTGCACATCGCGGTAAAAAATGCCGCTATTTTCTGCCTGAAAACGCTACGCTCAGGTGTGAATGCAGCCTAAAAACAGGTTGAGCTTGTAACATGTCCCAAAGGTGAATGTATCCTTTAAAGATTAGATAGATTTAGCCTGGAGTTCTACTTTTAATTGGGCCCAAAAATCTCTCACAAAGTGCATTGATGATAACAATGGAAAAATCTAGCTCTGTACTAGGTCTATCTGTATGTTGTAATTGTTCCAGATCACCAAAATGCTTAACATATCTGAGAATTCAGTTATTTGATCCTTTCTGCTGTTCTTTGTGTGTCTCTTTCTGTGAGTTGATTGTGACGCCATGTGTAAATATTTTATACTTTTTCATTAAAAAAAAACAATTACTTTTTCTGACTTCTAATAAATTTTCATTCTTACACTTTGGGGTTTCAAGGAAATTGGTGTTGAAATAAAATGAGTTTTGGTTCCTCTGTGTATGGGTTTTACCCTATAACTACTAAAAACATTAAAATACTACTGGCAATAAGAACCAGACAAATATCAGATTTGTCCAGACCAATGGTTTCTAAAATGAACGAAAAGAATACACACCTTTTTAGGGCTCTACACAAAATATGTAGGCCAGAAATGAGTATACCGTGCCTTGAAAAAGTATTCATACCCCTCGAAATTTTACACATTTTGTCATGTTACAACCAAAAATGTAAATGTGTTTTATGTGATAGACCAACACAAAGTGGCACATAATTGTGAAGTGGAAGGAAAATGATTTTCCACATTTTTTACAAATATGTGAAAATTGTGGCGTGCATTTGTATTCAGCCCCCCTGAGTCAATACTTTGTAGAACCTACTTTCTCTGCATTTACAGCTGCAAGTCTTTCTGGGGATGTCTCTACCAGCTTTGCACGTCTGGAGAGTGACATTGTTGCCCATTATTCTTTGCAAAATAGCTCAAGCTCTGTCAGATTGGATGTAGAGTGTTTGTGAACAGCAATTTTCAAGTCTTGCCACAGATTCTCAATTGGTTTAGGTCTGGACTTTGACTGTTCCATTCTAAATACATGAATATGTTTTGATCTAAACCATTCCATTGTAGCTCTGGCTATGTGTTTTGGGTCGTTGTTATGCTGGAAGGTGAACCTCCCCCCAAGTCTTTTGCAGACTCTAACAGATTTTCTTCTAAGATTGCCCTGTATTTGGCTTCATCCATCTTCCCATCAACTCTGACCATATTCCCTGTCCCTGCTGAAGAAAAAGCATCCTCACAACATGATGCTGCCGCCACCATGTTTCACGGTGGGGATGGTGTGTTCACGGTTATGTGCAGTGTTAGTTTTCCGCCACACATAGTATTTAAGTTACATTTTTGGTCTCATCTGACCAGAGCACATTCTTCCACATGTTTGGTGTGTCCCCCACATGGCTTCTTGCAAACAGGACTTCTTATGGCTTTCTTCTTGCCACTCTTTCATAAAGAAGAAATGAAAAAACTGCGCTATTGGGAGATTACAAATAAAATAGATCAAGCAGCAATTCTCATGTATGACATAATCACAGTTCAACAATGGTATTTAAAAATGGAATTGCGCTAATTATTCACACAAAAAAGGACATATGAAAGCCAAATGTCCATTAATCAGTCCATAATCGCTGTTGTAAGTGCAATTTTTATCTTATTAAATGCTTAAAGGATTTTACACATGTGGAGCCTTCTATCCTTTTGAACTGCATATCCATCCTACTAAGTGACGCCATAGGCACAGGGGAGCCTTGGGCCCAGGAGAAAGGCCCAGGCTGGGTTATAAGCCATAGGTGCAGAATGATCCCTTGTAATGAGGGATCTACTGGAGCTGGTAAGCAGGTTATTCAGCTGTTGGTGGCAGCACTGTTGCACAAGGTGGTGGATGGTGGAGACTAACCTCAATAATTCAAGATTCACTATTACAATCATTGGTGGACTGATTAATGGACATTTGGCTTTCATATATAATTTTTAATGTAAATAGTGTGATTCAATTTTTATATACTCTTCCATAAAGGCCATATTTGTGGAGAGTTTCCCTTTACATCAGGTGTCCCCATCAGAGTTCCCCTCTACATCAGGCGCCCGCATCAGAGTCCCCTTTCGCATCAGGCATGCCCATCAGAGTCCCCTTTCGCATCAGGCATGCCCATCAGAGTCCCCCTTCACATCAGGTGTCACCCCCCCCCTTACTTGCAGCTCTCACAGCATCCACCTTCGGACCAGCCAGAAACTGGAAGTGACGGCAAGGGACCCGCCAATCATTAACCACAGCAGAAAACAATGCTAAAGTGGGAGTGTTCAGGGCACAAAGCTCTGCGCCCCGAGGACCTAGCAAACAGGAAGCTCTATTGGCTTCTTTTATAATCACATGATTGCAAACACGTCATGCTTCCCGTAGCACCTGTGTGTCTGGCGCCACGCACACACTTAAAGGGACATTTTTTTTTATTACTATTTATTTTCAGTGATTGCAGCATGTCATGGTTCCCACGCACAGTTAAAGGGCCATTATTATTATTATTATTATTATTATTTTTTATGAGTAGCTTTGGAGGGGTAGACCCTATTGATGGGCAGCCGCTGCTACTGGGTCAGAGAATCTCCAAAACTGCTGCACTTGTGGGATGTTCCCGGTCTGCAGTGGTCAGGACCTACCAAAAGTGGACTAAGTCTGCAGTGGTCAGGACCTACCAAAAGTGGACCAAGGAAGGGAAAAAATGTGAACCACCGACAGGGTCATGGCCAAAGCGCATTGATGCACAGAGGGAGCAAAGGCTGGCCTCTGTAGTCTGACCCAATAGAAGAGCTACTGGAGCTCAAATTGCTGAAAAAGTAAATGTTGGATCCCATAGAAAGGTGTCAGAACACACAGTCCATACACACGCACTCCCTTGGCTTCCTGCTTTTCCTAAAAGTCTGCACTGAGCTACAGGTCACTTTGCAGACTCCTAATGAGGAGTTTTTATATTGTATGAGATCCCCCCCCCCCCCCCCCCTGGGCTTTGCACTCTTTGTACCAACACTAAAGCTGCTGTGATAGTTGCCCTGGAGTAAAGGCGGTACATGGCCACATGTGAAGGATTGAAATCCTCTCGGGGAGGGGGCTTTTTAACATGCAGGAAAGTCTGCATGTGCTATATTGAGCAAATTGCCCCTTCCATGACCCATTATCTTCCTTGAGGAACAGTCACCCTGATTGTCACAAGCAGTGTTTAGAATCGGAAGCATTGTTAGCCATAATTGGACCATTTAGGCCTCTCGTACAGGAACGGAATCTGCAATAGGAAATGGTCAAATGAAAAGGCTTGCATCAATATATAACCTTTAGTTAAACTTTAAAACTCCAAGCAGAACTCCTGTTATACCAAAAAAAAAAAAAATCCTCCCGCCTCCCTGTTAAATAAATAAAAAGTTTGCAGTGAACTGCCACTCCAACGCTGTCCTCTTTGTCTGCTATTGCCAAACCCGCCAGCCGCCTTCTCAGTTGGATGATAGCCAACATCGTTCAACCTACTTCCTGTGAGCCTGGGGTGTCATGGACACCTCTCCCCCAGCAGAATGCTGCAAATGAAATTGACTATATGAGGAAATGACTAGTAAGTTCATATACCTCCATCCCTAGTACATATGGAAAAAGGGGTTGACATTTTGAGACTTTATATGAAGCACACAGCTGGGAAGGAACCAACCAATGATTATTTGGTAATGCATGTTTAATATTGCATAGGAGTGCACATAACACATAGGACAGTAAAAATGATGTATAATAAATCTCAGTAAGAACTGATTCATATATAATTCATATATATATATATATATTATATATATATATATATATATATATATATATATACATATATATATTCATATATATTGCACAAGTATTCCAACATAACATGGAAATGAGCCTAGGGTATGTGTACCCAAGTCAATAGGCATGGTAGCATATATAACATAATAATTAATGGAAACAGTTCATTATAGTAAAAAATATTGAATAAAATGTTATACATCATTTTTACTGTCCTATGTGTTATGTGTACTCCTATGCAATATTAAACATGCATTACCATATAATCATTGGTTGGTTCATTCCCAGCTGTGTGCTTCATATAAAGTCCCACAATACACCCCCCCCCCCTTTTTCCATATGTACTAGGGATGGAGGTATATGAACTTACCAGTCATTTCCTCATATGAAGTCCCAATCTCCCCTCCCCTTTATTCAATTTCTAGTAATTTAGGGATGGAAGCACACAGCTATTTATTATTTTGTATACATTAGTATTATCTGTGACACTCCTTTTACCAATATGTTTTTTACCATGATTCTAGGGCCAATTTGGGATTTTTGCTGGGGGTGGCTCGGGTTTTCCTCAATCCCAGGAGCTGCTAGGCGCACCACGTCTTCCCCTCCTTACCCTGTCTACACTAGACGTGGAGGGATGGGTAGGCATTTGCTGTCGGTCAACACCACGCCAACATGCCGAGTGTATGACGTCAATTTTGATGCCATGTGCCAACATGTTGTTCATCCAACTGCGTCTATCACAAGGGAGTATTGTACGCCAACTGCCGAGTGTCTGCCGAGTGTCTTCTGCTGCTCGTACGCTGGCGCCGCTCCCTCTTTGATTATGCAGCGTGACGTTGGTGGTCACCTGCAGCTGATTGCCGGTACTTATATCACACCTTCACTGAGCTGACACTCTGGCTTGATTCATTCCTGAGACACTGTTGCACTACTCTGGAGAATTCCTTTAATTCACATTTCAGGTATTATGTGGCTTATCTCCTTTACCAATTTCCACACTGCTACCCTTTTTCTCATCACATAATCTCGTTGAAACACATCACTTTCTCACTTGGCCCTCCTGTCCTTGCTATATGGCTGTTGGGTTACAATTTATTCTCTTTCTATCCTCAGTTTATCACAGTAATGAAATAATATTATTTACACAGACATGCCTTGGAAATTTATATAGCACCATTTATAGAATACAGCTAATCATTGGGGATCATTTTCTAATATTCACTCACTGTTGTTGGTGCCGCTGGCTGGCTTGCCACAGTTATGGCCACTTCAGCTCCCGGGGGTGATGTTTCTCATCGTGCCTCCAGCATTGTGGTTTGGGATCCTTTTGTTGTTCCCCCTCTTTTTCCTTCCCTTTTTTCAATTACCATCTTACTATTTTTTGCAGTTATTTTATTATAGATATGTCCTATCTGCATGTGCTCCTGATGAATGGCAAGTTGTCAACGAAACGCGTTGAGATTTCCTTCGATGTCACTGTAGTCATGTGCAACATTTTATTCAATATTTTTTACTATACTGAACTGTTTCCATTCATTATGTTATTTATGCTACCATGCCTATTGACTTGGATACACATACCCTAGGCTCATTTCCATATTATGTTGGAATACGTGCAATATATATGAATTGTATGGATAATTCTTAATGAGATTTATTATATATAATTTTTACTGTCCTATGTGTTATGTGTACTCTTATGCAATATTAAACATGCATTACCATATAATCATTGGTTGGTTTATACCCAGCTGTGTGCTTCATATAAAGTCCCACAATGTCTTTCAGAATTCTGCAAATAACTACACCCACATCACTAATTGAGCGCCATTCTTTAAAGAAGAGAGGAGCGCCCACCTCCACTACTAGAACGAACCCATTTTGAATGGGTGGGGAGCAGTCCAGCAGAGTGGGAGGCTTTTGTAAGGTGGAGGCCCTAAAGTTAGGCTTTCATTTCAAGGTCACAGCAATACTTTTCTATACAATACAGATTTATTTTGTTCACTTTGACAAACAAAATTTACATTAATATATAAAAACATAACTGGAGATGTCCTATAGAACATCCAGCAAATATAAAACAATTGGAAATCAGATGATAGGAGTACAATAGGCAGTGTGAAGACAAAATGTCTATGTATGTATGGTTAAAATACTTCAAAGAATAATTCCATGTAAAACCCTTCTCATTTTCTCGTGGAGTGGACAGTTTGATCTTATGCTGTGTCCTTGTTACTCTTGGGGACCTCAGAGATCTTCCTCCATAGGTTGGCCAGAAACTGTACCTGCTGTTCTTAACAACTTTACGCCTGCTGTACATAGATATATATCAACACAAAGGTGGGTCTTACTCTGTGCTGCCACATATAAGTGTTACCATTTGGTGCTCAATCATGCATCGCCAACACTGTAACCGCGCTTTCACCAATAGCTTCCAGTTGCAGAGTGATGATTGGGAGTCGGTAGGACAGGATACCGATCTTGTGGTGATGGTGACAGGCACTCACAATCATGTGATCAGGAAGCCCATGAAACACCTCTCCTGGGTTCCGGTGTTAAAGCAGAACTAAACCTTTCTTATCATTATCAGCCAAGGAAGCTGCCATCTTGGCCACTGTTTGATCTTTAACTGCAGTGATCAGTTATGACACCAGCCATTTGATGGTTTGAGAGTACAACCAATATGACAGTTACATTCCCAGCACATGGCGGAAATGTAACTCTTTTTTTTAAAACTGTTAAATCGATGGGTTTGGTTCCGATTTAAGATTTCTTTGACAGCTGGCAGGAAGGGGTTAAATAGGATCACATACAACAACAAACTCCTGCGCATGAGTGGGCTGACTCTATAGGGACGGTAGTATCTGATAAAACAGTGGCTAATTCCTTGCTGCCCTCTAGGTCTGGGGTCATCCTGCCCGTGCTGAAAGAATAAAAGAAAAAAGAGGGCGCACTGGCCTAGGTCATTAGCCAACAGATTTATTAAAAGATTAAGATAAAACCATAAATATAAAGAGGCTCTGAAGAAGAATGTCGGTCCTTCGAAATGCGTCAGCCAGCTGGGTCCTAGTTGGGACCCTTCCCTTGGCCGGGTAGTCCAAGCTTTGTATGGGAGATCAGCCATTAATGGGGCTTGCTGAACAAGTTTTACTTTTATGTTTGTGAGTAGACATCTTTATAGGATCACATACAGGGTTATGCAGAAAAATAAATATTTAAACCTTAAAGAGGAACTAAACCCATCAATTTAACAGTTTCTGAAAACAGTTACACTCAAGCCATGCCGTGAATGCTAACTGTCACAGTGGCTTTACTCTCTTAAAGCGGAAGTAAACCCATCGATCTAACAGTTTGAAAAAACAGTTACATTCTCGGCATGCCGGAAATTTTAACTGTCACATTGGTTGTGGTCTCAACCAAACTGTCAAACCATCCAATGGCTGGTGTCATAACTGATCACATGTGCAGCTTCATGGCAGTTAAAGATTAAACGGAGGCCAAGATGGCAGCTTCCTTGGCTGAAAACGATAGAAGGGTTTACTTCCACTTTAACAGAACTGTCAAGCAATCAAATGGCTGGTGTCATAACTAATAACGCATAGCACTATGGCAACTGTAGATCAAACAGAGACTAAGATGGCAGCTTCCTTGGCTGTAAAGGATTGGGAGGTTTAGTTCCGCTTCAATGTAACTGTCAAGACAACAGATATTTGGCCCTTATTTATCTTCATTTACTGAGGAAGACTAGGCTCTGCACGTTAGAGGTGAGAGGTCACCTGAAGCCTGATGGTTGCTGTTCTACCAACAATCAGACCTCATACAAATAACATACATTCTCTCCTAATGTGCATAGCAGTGTCACATAATAGAGCCCTGTAGGTAAAAACAATGTAAACAACTACAGGGCTCTGTAATTGATATTTATGTGTACGAGAAGAAAGCCTCTACCATCATCCTGATCATAGCCATTTGACAGGACAGCAATTATCAAAACTCAGGGGGCCTCTCCACTCTATCTACAAGCTACTAGAGTCATCCTTAAGATTTAATACTTAGAGTCAATGACCAGGGACAACTGTAACCGCTGTCGAGCTGGGTCTACCAGAAAGAACTGAAGTAATTTGATGAGCATGGCAGCCATGCAATGAACATCTTCCAAAAGGGAGGTCAGCCCATGTATTTCTCTTTGTACAGGTTTCTTTGAATGATGCTTGACCTAAGTAAGTGTTACACACCCATCGGTGGATAATAGGAATGAATATATCGACAATGCCCCTATGTACAGGTATATGACACAGGAAGCTCAGCTATCAGCCAAGCGCAAGACATCTCTGGCATTAGGAGAGTTGTGAAGACTTGCCCACACATCACACTTTGTCCATTCCACGAAGAAAAAGAATAGAACACCGTTTTTAGTTCCACTTCCAACGCTAAGTGGCTACACTATGACAGAACAAATTAAAATTACTAATAGTTTTAAAAATAACACTTTAGTTCATAAGAATATTATTTCTATTGTCTTCTTCAAACATTATTTCTATTGTCCTCTTTTAACTCCTATCTCTCAGTAAGTGCTAAAAAGGCCAAAATTGTTCATATTGGTTTTCACATTCTCTGCACCCCAATGTTCTGAAGGAAGTTTAGTCCTCTTTAGTAGTGCGGAACTCAGGCATGCTCCACACACGTCTGGTTGGCTCTATCTCCCGTTCCACATCCTCAGAAATGGTCTTAATGTCACTGGCAAAAGGATAGATTCTGGCTCGAGACTTGAAAGTGGTGAGGGACAAGCTCATAGCTCGCTTGGTGTTCCATTGCCTGGCCAGTTTCTTTGCATCTTCCTCCTCTCTCAATTTCTCATTCGCTTCTTGTAAGACCGATCGGAAAAGACGAGGAACTTCCTGGACGTCAGGCTCATACTCTGCTATCATCTGACGAAACCTGAAAAAGAAGGAAGATCATGAATGGTTCAGCCCACTCAAAAGTAATATTTCATGTATTTGTATTATATAGGTATTGAAACTTGAAGGGTTCTAAAATTCCACCCAAAGCTGATATTTGATTAAAGTCTCATGCCTCATGCACACGGGCGCAAAATCATCTAGTGTAATATTCCTGCACTTTCCAGCACCAAAGGGAGCTGCATGTAGAGTGTCCAGCCACCCTTACATGTGAATAGCTGTATGCGATGGCTTGTTCATCGGTGTTGACATGCGCATAAGGCACTTTCATGTTTGGGTCAATTTGCCGTAAGCGCATGTGCGGGTAAACCCTGATGTGCTAGACATCAGTGCAGCATGTGCACAGCCATTTAGTTATATGAACAGCTGTATGTGACACCTGTGGCTCCCCAGGTCCAGGAAAATGTTGGGGATTTTAAACTAAAGGCCTTTGCAGCCTCTAGATGTCCATGTGCAGGAGGCCCTACATGGGCATGGGCGTCCGCAGAACTTTTTTCAGGGGGGGGCATCATTTTATGGACACCCAAGCTCAGCCCCTTTTCGACAATGTCATGAAGGGGAGGGGCTTAGTCATTATCACATAAAGCTCAGGCAGGCAGGCAAAGGTTTGAGAAACCTGATGCAAAAGCTTAATAGAAGGATCAAGCTGCCATTGTCTGATTAGCAATTTCTAATCTGATTTTATGTTTACACTATTGAATGCACCAAATTATTCATACACACGTGATCAAGGCACACACAAGTGAGTTATAAAAAGAAAACGCATATAGAATGTGCATTTGGTATTAACAAAGGACAAATAAAATATATGATAAATGTATTTATTTTGGAATGTATTAACTTAAATATATACACACACACACATATATATATATATATATATATATATTTAGAACTAAATAACTGTTATCATCCAAATTTGAAAATAAAACATATAAACTTTAACTGAAAACATCTGCACTCTTGCTTAAATTTAACAATCACATTTTTCAAAAAGTATTTTTTTTGTACAATTTTTGTTCACTGGTTAGTGATCTCGAAAAAGAAACTGTAAACGTCTGTGGTCCTGTGCAAATTTATCAATTATTTTTTCAATCAACTGTTGTTTGTTTTCAGCAATTTTTGCTCTATGTATGCTCATCATGCACAAACCCGATAAGCGATCATCTGCCATTGTCGATCTCAGCCAGGTTTTCACCCTTCTCATTGTGCTGAAAGACCTTTCCACTGTACAAGTGGTCACTGGTAATGTGAGAGCAATGAGAATTGCTTTCTGGACTGACGGAAAAAAATCTGTGTGGTTTAGCAAATCCAGAAATCCATTGTCAAACTGCTCATCCTTCGTTGACCAGATCTCAAACCATGTGACTGCTTCAGCTTCCAGGTTTTCAATGCCGTAAATTTCTTTGATGTCTGCAATATGGCATTTGTATTGATCAAGTGTCATTTTTGCCATTTGTTTTGGGTAAAGTGAGAACAGACTGAAATTTTTCTTGTTTTCATTGCCAAACCGGCTTTCTAATGATGCAATGATTGAGTCCATGTATGGCACATAGATAGACTGGCGATAGTATTCTTCCACAGAAGAGGAACCAAAATTGGAACGAAAAACTTGCCTGCCACACTGTCTGGGAACGCAAAGTTCGATGTTCAATTTTTCTGCCATAGTTTGAACGTTTGAAAAAATTTCCTTAAATTGTTCTTCTGCCTTTTCTCTGTGATCGTGGAACACAGTCAGAAGGTCTTGCACGTGATTACACACTTTGAGGATATCAAGCTGAACAGCTTGGAGAGCCTGGCTTACTGATTCCAATCTTGATGAGTAATTTGAAATGATGGTCAAGCAAAAGAGGAAGCTCACTGTGCTTGAAGAACATTGCAATTGATATGCATCCTGACGTGTTTTCCCTGATGCTGTAGTGACCAGTAAGCTTAATTGATTAAAAATATCTTCAAAGTTTGAGCTAAAAATTCGAATGCTTTTGTATTTGGCTGTCCACCTTGTTTCACTCAGCAATGGCACATTAGGAATAAGAGATCTTCTTTTTGGACTCTCACGGAAAAATTTGATGATGGCTTTCACTGTGCCAATAGAATTCCGTATATCAGGAACAGCATTCAGATCATTAACAACCAAATTGAGTTTATGTGCAGCACAGTGAGCAAACGCAGCTTTAGGATATTTTCTCTTTATAATGGCTTGAACGCCACCTTCTTTTCCTGCCATTGTAGAGCATCCATCATATCCTTGGCCATAGAGTTTTTCTAAGTTTAATCCAAATTTAGAACATGTATCCATAATCATATTTGCGATTGAGATGGCATCCATTCCTTTTAGGGTTGCAAATCCTAGGAATTCTTCTCTAATGACTGCCACAGTGCTGCTTGTGTCTACAAAACGTACTCCAAGTGACATCTGTTCTTTTCCAGAAATGTCAGCACTTTCATCAGCAATGATTGAAAATCCATTTGAGATGTTGACTATGGATACCAGATCTTCTCGTAGAGTTTGTTCACATAATGTAATCAATTCATTTTCAACACGAACTGATGTATACCGTGCATTAACTGGTGCATTTTCAAGATGGTTTTTTAGGATCACATCTCCTGCTTCAATTCGAAATTGGTACAGACTTTGCACGTTTCCAGTTGTACTTTGTTTCCCACGTAAAGCAATGTCATGTGTTCCACAAAATAAAATAGTAGACAAAATTGGAAATAACTTTTTTCCGATTTTCTTCAACTTGCCTTTTCACAGCATTGTCTAAAGCAATGTCATGTGTTCCACAAAATAAAATAGTAGACAGGAATCAGTCTACATTGTGCTCAGAATAACTTTTTCCGAATTCAGGACTACATTGTGCTCAGAATGCAGGAATCAGGAGTGCATTGCGCTCAGAATTTCACAGCATTGTCTATTTGGCAAACAATACTTGTTTCAGGTACATTGTGCTCAGAATGCAGGGATCAGTTTTGCGCTCAGAATGCAGGGATCAGGGGTGTGTTACGCTTAAATTGCAGAGTTTAGGAGTGCGTTGCGCTCAGAATGCAGGGATCGGGGGGGAGGTTGGGGGGTGATATGAAGGGTGCTACAGGACACTGCTATGGGGGTGACCCTGCCCATAAGTGTCCTTTGCCCCGTTCACATCACCCCCACACACACACACACAGTGGTGTCTTCTTTCCCCCCTTTACCCTATAGCAATAACCTCCCCCCTTCCCTCCCCTCTCATAGCACAGTGATCTACCTGTTTCCACAGTGGAGACTGGGAGGCAGCACAGTTATGGACAGAGGGCAGGAGCTGGCAGAGTGACTTTTCATATTAGCAAGCTGGGGATTTGGTTGCTTAGAACTACCCTGTGTGCTAGAAACCAATCACCAGCGGTCTAACATAAAAAGTTTGTTTCGCCAGCTCCTCTTCCCACCCTCTGTCCTGAGCTGTGCTTCCTCCCGGTCTCCGCTATTCACTGATGACAGTGGTGGAGGAGGATAGAGAAGGGAGGGTGAGAGAGGGACCGTGACATAGATGGCATGGTGGAGCCACCCACAGAGGAGGCTGGGAGACAAGGACTGGCACATAGAAAGTGGGGGTCGGCGGCGCAGAAACCTATTTGCGGTGGACAGGTGGACTAAGATCGTCAGGTTGCCGACCCCCGTTATAGTAAGTACTGAAACATTTTCAGTCTTGTGGAGAAAACCTGGAGAATGGGCTGTAATAACAATTCAGACTTTTTAAAAACCACAAAAAAATTTCAAGTATAGGTTGTATTCATCATGATCAAAATATGGTGGGGGCGTGGTTAACTGCCGAGCGGAATGGACGCCTAGTCTCTGAGCTCCTGCACCGAGCGGATCTCACGGAACTCCACGGCACCGATCCACACTAGAAAAATGCATCCAGCAGACCCCCACACCAGGGGGAACCAGACCGGAGGGTCCAGGAAGAGGAAGGAATTCAAACAGCCCAAAAGGATTGACGATTTCTTCCCCTCACCTCAGGGAGGAAAAATCCAAGATGGCGCCCGCAGCGCCTCACAGCACACAGGGACGCCGCACACTGCTCTCCCCTATACCGATCTCCCTGATGAAAATGGGGATTCCTCACTGCCACAAGGAGACCAACCAAGATCCCTTCCTTCATCTGGAGCATCATCCACTTCCAACAGCCCTGCTAAATCGCGGATGCGATTAGACAGCACCGACCATCACCCTGAGGTAAGGCCTGCATTAGACCTACTGCCCTCTCAAACGCCCTCTGCCTCCCCCATAGCAGCATTCCCCACATCAAATCAACCAGTCATTGACACCATGTTAAAGGAGATGCTGATTTCCCTGCACAGCTCTCTCCAGCATGACATCTCCTCAATGTTTGCAGCATTTCAGATTGAGCTGACACATACGAGCCGCAAGCTAGGCCGAGTTGAATCACAGATGGGTGCCATGACTGAAACAGTTAATGACCTAGTAGACGCTCATGACCACACACGTGATGAACAACAATGGATGAGGGCCAAAATGGCGGACCTTGAGGACCGCTCGAGACGAAACAATGTGAAAATCAGAGGAATCCCTGAATCAATCCTCCCCTCAGACTTAAATTCGTACGCCAGACAACTCATCTCCGCAATTCTACCAGAACTGCCACAAATCGAAACCATAGTCGATCGCATTCATCGCCTACCGAAACCCCCACACCTACCCCCTGAGGTACCTCGAGATACCCTGATGAGGATCCACTTTTTCCATACCAAAGACATGTTGCTGGCTCAATCTAGACGCATAGGCCAACTCCCGCCACCCTATGCTCAGCTCCAACTTTTCGCTGATATCTCTCAGTACACGCGTCAACAGAGGCGACAACTTCAAACCATCACAAAACCTCTCAACAACCACAAAGTCCCGTATCAATGGGGTTTTCCGACCAAGTTGATAGTCACCAGAAACGGTACCCGCCACAACATCCACACAGTGGAGGAAGGCATAAAAATGCTCAGAACCTGGGGTATCATCCCGGAGACTGTCCCTACTGATCCACAAACGTCCACTTCCAACCCTCCAGCGTTCGCAAATCACCAACGCTCTACCTCCAACAACTGATCCTGGGACAGTGCTGACCCAAAGCAATAGTTACACCGCATTCCGCTCGGTGCCTGCTCGTTGCAGCTAGTTCACGGACTTACCCCCAGATCTTGATTGGCAGTTGTCTGATACACTGCTGGTCCCTCCCTACTCCCTCCCCAACTTACCGTACTGTTTCTTATTTCTTCTTCTAACCCTTTTTTTTTTCCCCCTACGCATACCTTGACTCCTGAGAGCACAGGAACCTCAGACACAGACTCTACATCGTCAACTCTCCACGATCTAAAGAACCAAGGATCGCCTCCATCTTCCGTTCAACCATACCAGAAACTGTGAGTACCTCCTTTTCTTCTTGATCCACCACGCCCCGTACACGCAATGCCCAAGTTCCTCTCACTCAATGCGAAAGGGTTAAACCACCCAGCTAAGAGAACATCCCTGTGGCGTATGGCCCGTGACTCCCACTGTGATGTCCTCTGCGTCCAAGAAACGCACTTCAAACATGCCGCCGAACCCACTTGCTCCCACAAACAGTTTACCCATGTGTTTAAGGCTTCAGGTCCTGATAAGAAAGGAGGAGTCATGATAGCCTCCATGATCAAAATATGGTCAGAACAGATCATCATGTATTGCTATACATTGCAAATTTGCAATATAAAAAGATGTACATTCTCAATCTCCAGGCTATATTTATTTGTACTGGTACGCCTGGTCTGAGCAACTTCCAATACAATGTGGAGCTAAATGATCTCTGATATAACACGTATATCTTTCAAGCCTAGAGAATGTACATCTTTTATATTGCAATACATCTGTTATGGCAGTGGTGCTGGTGCTCAAAGTTTTTCGGGGGGGGGGGGGGGGGTGCAAAGAATGTTGAAAAAAAATTAACAATTGCAGCCACTGTGCCATCAAATGCTGCCACTGTGCCCATCAAATGCAGCCACTGTGCCAAACGCTGCCACTGTGCCATCAAATGCTGCCAGTGTGCCCATCAAACGCTGCCAGTGTGCCCAAACGCTGCCAGTGTGCCCAAACGCTGCCAGTGTGCCCATCAAACGCTGCCAGTGTGCCCATCATGATTGGCGGAGAGGCGGTTTAGTGTTAGGAAAGCGAATAGTCATTTGTTTTTCTAAAAAAGCTGAGTGACCTGCGAGTGCCCAGCATGGCACTTGTAGGTCACCTTTTTTGACGCCTATTAGAGCCTATGGTTCTAATCAGGTGCTTAACCACTTGCCACCCAGGCCAATTCTGACATGTCTCTCCTACATGTAAAAATCATAATTTTTTTTGCTGGAAAATTACATAGAACCCCCAAACATTATATATATATATATATATATGTATGTTTTTTTTTGCAAAGACTCTAGAGAATACAATGGCGGTTGTTGCAACTTTTTATCATGCACGGTATTTGCGCAGCAATTTTTTTAACGTGTTTTTTTTGGGAAAGAAACATTTTTGTGCTTAAAAAAAAAAAAAAACAGTAAAGTTAGCCCAATGTTTTTGCATATTGTGAAAGATTAAGTTACACCCAGTAAATAGATACCCAGCATGTCACGTTTCAAAATTGCACACGCTCATGGAATGGCGCTTAAATTCGGTACTTAAAAATCCCCATAGGCGACGCTTGATATTTTTTTTACTGGTTAAATGTTTTGAGTTACAGAGGAGGTCTAGGGACAAAATGATTGCTCTCACTCCAACGTTCGCGTCAATACCTCACATGAATGGTTTAAACACCATTTTCATATGTGGGCGGGACATACGTATGCGTTCATTTCTGCGTGCAAGCTCACGTGTACAGGGGCGCTTTGAAATTTTCCTTTTTTTTATTGTTAATTATACTTTTCTTTTTTTTATTTTGACACTTTTTTGAAAAAATATATTTTTTTGGATCACTTTTATTGCTATTACAAGGAATGTAAACATCCCTTGTAATAGGAATATGACATGAGAGGTCCTCTTTACAGTGAGATATGGGGTCAATAAGACCCCACATCTCACCACTAGGCTGAAGCCTGAAATAATAAAAATAAGTAAACCGATCACGGCTTCCCAGCCGAAGCGGCACTGTTTTTTGAATGCAGAGGCCGGGCGTGATGTCATAACATCGCGCCCGGCCTCCGACGATCATAGAGACTCCGGCGACCATCTGGTCCGCCGGAAATCTCTATGATCAACATCCGGGGCCGACGGATCCTCTGTCCGACTCACTAATCGTAGCGGTGAGTCGGTAGAAGCACCGGAGGGGGGGTCCCCTCTCACCTCCAGTAAGAACGATCAACAGCTGCTATGATCATCCTTATGGTGTAGGGAATCGCTGGCTGAAAACGACAATATCTGAATGATGTCTGTAGCTACAGACATCATTCAGATATACCCGATCAAAGTCCATCACGTCATATGACGGCAGGTGGGCATGAGGCGGTTAAAAAACACCCCCCGCTGCTGTAATTCAGGCGCCCTGCGCCCAAAAAGGGTCTGGGCGCCTGAGTAGGGGGCGGCAGCGGCCACAGATTCATGCAATCTATCTATAGGTGATAGAGGGGTGGCAGGAGAGAGGAAGCGGCGCTACCGTGTGCCCTTAATGCACGTGCTGACGGTGCTGCAATTATGTTTTGGCCATATATATTTTGATCTTGATGAAAACGTGCTGCCTGGGTATGGACTGGTCTGGTAGCCTGGCCTGAGTAGTAACTTACAAAGTGTAGAAGACAGTCACATGATCATGAATTATATCATCACATAATACACATAAATATCTTCCCAGCAAATCTAGCAATAAATCAATAAAAATGCTCTTCCTCTTGAAGTCCTGGCTGCTAAAAACTGCTGTTACCTGTGGTTCCTCGTTGATCTTGTTGCCTAGGCACAGCACAGGTAGCATTAGCATATCACTGGATCTGGGCGGCTCACAGACTTCCAGGGCCAGGCCAGCATATCACTCGGCGGCATGCACTTGAGTGGGCGGAGCCGCAACACCATGACACACACCTACACTAACACAGGCAGCCAATCATTGAAGAGGAGGGCAGAAAGGCTGAGCTGCGGAGCGGAGGACACTGGACAGTGTCAGTGTGAGAACAGAAACAGTCAGATCAGATGTAGATAGGAAAAAAAGTCCGCGGCGGCCGCGATTGCAGCGCCGCGGACATTTAAAAAAACACAGTGACACAGTCTGAAAGCCAACACAGCAATACCTGATGATTCCAGGGGGGGGCAAGTGCCCCACCTTGCCCCTATTTGCGGACGCCCATGAACATGTATCCATAATCATATTTGCGATTGAGATGGCATCCATTCCTTTTAGGGTTGCAAATCCTAGGAATTCTTCTCTAATGACTGCCACAGTGCTGCTTGTGTCTACAAAACGTACTCCAAGTGACATCTGTTCTTTTCCAGAAATGTCAGCACTTTCATCAGCAATGATTGAAAATCCATTTGAGATGTTGACTATGGATACCAGATCTTCTCGTAGAGTTTGTTCACATAATGTAATCAATTCATTTTCAACACGAACTGATGTATACCGTGCATTAACTGGTGCATTTTCAAGATGGTTTTTTAGGATCACATCTCCTGCTTCAATTCGAAATTGGTACAGACTTTGCACGTTTCCAGTTGTACTTTGTTTCCCACGTAAAGCAATGTCATGTGTTCCACAAAATAAAATAGTAGACAAAATTGGAAATAACTTTTTCCGATTTTCTTCAACTTGCCTTTTCACAGCATTGTCTATTTGGCAAACAATACTTGTTTCAGGTACATTGTGCTCAGAATGCAGGGATCAGGAGTGTTGCGCTCAGAATGCAGGGATCAGGGGTGTGTTACGCTTAAATTGCAGAGTTTAGGAGTGCGTTGCGCTCAGAATGCAGGGATCGGGGGGGAGGTTGGGGGGTGATATGAAGGGTGCTACAGGACACTGCTATGGGGGTGACCCTGCCCATAAGTGTCCTTTGCCCCGTTCACATCACCCCCACACACACACACACAGTGGTGTCTTCTTTCCCCCCTTTACCCTATAGCAATAACCTCCCCCCTTCCCTCCCCTCTCATAGCACAGTGATCTACCTGTTTCCACAGTGGAGACTGGGAGGCAGCACAGTTATGGACAGAGGGCAGGAGCTGGCAGAGTGACTTTTCATATTAGCAAGCTGGGGATTTGGTTGCTTAGAACTACCCTGTGTGCTAGAAACCAATCACCAGCGGTCTAACATAAAAAGTTTGTTTCGCCAGCTCCTCTTCCCACCCTCTGTCCTGAGCTGTGCTTCCTCCCGGTCTCCGCTATTCACTGATGACAGTGGTGGAGGAGGATAGAGAAGGGAGGGTGAGAGAGGGACCGTGACATAGATGGCATGGTGGAGCCACCCACAGAGGAGGCTGGGAGACAAGGACTGGCACATAGAAAGTGGGGGTCGGCGGCGCAGAAACCTATTTGCGGTGGACAGGTGGACTAAGATCGTCAGGTTGCCGACCCCCGTTATAGTAAGTACTGAAACATTTTCAGTCTTGTGGAGAAAACCTGGAGAATGGGCTGTAATAACAATTCAGACTTTTTAAAAACCACAAAAAAATTTCAAGTATAGGTTGTATTCATCATGATCAAAATATGGTGGGGGCGTGGTTAACTGCCGAGCGGAATGGACGCCTAGTCTCTGAGCTCCTGCACCGAGCGGATCTCACGGAACTCCACGGCACCGATCCACACTAGAAAAATGCATCCAGCAGACCCCCACACCAGGGGGAACCAGACCGGAGGGTCCAGGAAGAGGAAGGAATTCAAACAGCCCAAAAGGATTGACGATTTCTTCCCCTCACCTCAGGGAGGAAAAATCCAAGATGGCGCCCGCAGCGCCTCACAGCACACAGGGACGCCGCACACTGCTCTCCCCTATACCGATCTCCCTGATGAAAATGGGGATTCCTCACTGCCACAAGGAGACCAACCAAGATCCCTTCCTTCATCTGGAGCATCATCCACTTCCAACAGCCCTGCTAAATCGCGGATGCGATTAGACAGCACCGACCATCACCCTGAGGTAAGGCCTGCATTAGACCTACTGCCCTCTCAAACGCCCTCTGCCTCCCCCATAGCAGCATTCCCCACATCAAATCAACCAGTCATTGACACCATGTTAAAGGAGATGCTGATTTCCCTGCACAGCTCTCTCCAGCATGACATCTCCTCAATGTTTGCAGCATTTCAGATTGAGCTGACACATACGAGCCGCAAGCTAGGCCGAGTTGAATCACAGATGGGTGCCATGACTGAAACAGTTAATGACCTAGTAGACGCTCATGACCACACACGTGATGAACAACAATGGATGAGGGCCAAAATGGCGGACCTTGAGGACCGCTCGAGACGAAACAATGTGAAAATCAGAGGAATCCCTGAATCAATCCTCCCCTCAGACTTAAATTCGTACGCCAGACAACTCATCTCCGCAATTCTACCAGAACTGCCACAAATCGAAACCATAGTCGATCGCATTCATCGCCTACCGAAACCCCCACACCTACCCCCTGAGGTACCTCGAGATACCCTGATGAGGATCCACTTTTTCCATACCAAAGACATGTTGCTGGCTCAATCTAGACGCATAGGCCAACTCCCGCCACCCTATGCTCAGCTCCAACTTTTCGCTGATATCTCTCAGTACACGCGTCAACAGAGGCGACAACTTCAAACCATCACAAAACCTCTCAACAACCACAAAGTCCCGTATCAATGGGGTTTTCCGACCAAGTTGATAGTCACCAGAAACGGTACCCGCCACAACATCCACACAGTGGAGGAAGGCATAAAAATGCTCAGAACCTGGGGTATCATCCCGGAGACTGTCCCTACTGATCCACAAACGTCCACTTCCAACCCTCCAGCGTTCGCAAATCACCAACGCTCTACCTCCAACAACTGATCCTGGGACAGTGCTGACCCAAAGCAATAGTTACACCGCATTCCGCTCGGTGCCTGCTCGTTGCAGCTAGTTCACGGACTTACCCCCAGATCTTGATTGGCAGTTGTCTGATACACTGCTGGTCCCTCCCTACTCCCTCCCCAACTTACCGTACTGTTTCTTATTTCTTCTTCTAACCCTTTTTTTTTTCCCCCTACGCATACCTTGACTCCTGAGAGCACAGGAACCTCAGACACAGACTCTACATCGTCAACTCTCCACGATCTAAAGAACCAAGGATCGCCTCCATCTTCCGTTCAACCATACCAGAAACTGTGAGTACCTCCTTTTCTTCTTGATCCACCACGCCCCGTACACGCAATGCCCAAGTTCCTCTCACTCAATGCGAAAGGGTTAAACCACCCAGCTAAGAGAACATCCCTGTGGCGTATGGCCCGTGACTCCCACTGTGATGTCCTCTGCGTCCAAGAAACGCACTTCAAACATGCCGCCGAACCCACTTGCTCCCACAAACAGTTTACCCATGTGTTTAAGGCTTCAGGTCCTGATAAGAAAGGAGGAGTCATGATAGCCTCCATGATCAAAATATGGTCAGAACAGATCATCATGTATTGCTATACATTGCAAATTTGCAATATAAAAAGATGTACATTCTCAATCTCCAGGCTATATTTATTTGTACTGGTACGCCTGGTCTGAGCAACTTCCAATACAATGTGGAGCTAAATGATCTCTGATATAACACGTATATCTTTCAAGCCTAGAGAATGTACATCTTTTATATTGCAATACATCTGTTATGGCAGTGGTGCTGGTGCTCAAAGTTTTTCGGGGGGGGTGCAAAGAATGTTGAAAAAAAAAATTAACAATTGCAGCCACTGTGCCATCAAATGCTGCCACTGTGCCCATCAAATGCAGCCACTGTGCCAAACGCTGCCACTGTGCCATCAAATGCTGCCAGTGTGCCCATCAAACGCTGCCAGTGTGCCCAAACGCTGCCAGTGTGCCCAAACGCTGCCAGTGTGCCCATCAAACGCTGCCAGTGTGCCCATCATGATTGGCGGAGAGGCGGTTTAGTGTTAGGAAAGCGAATAGTCATTTGTTTTTCTAAAAAAGCTGAGTGACCTGCGAGTGCCCAGCATGGCACTTGTAGGTCACCTTTTTTGACGCCTATTAGAGCCTATGGTTCTAATCAGGTGCTTAACCACTTGCCACCCAGGCCAATTCTGACATGTCTCTCCTACATGTAAAAATCATAATTTTTTTGCTGGAAAATTACATAGAACCCCCAAACATTTATATATATATATATATATATATGTATGTTTTTTTTTGCAAAGACTCTAGAGAATACAATGGCGGTTGTTGCAACTTTTTATCATGCACGGTATTTGCGCAGCAATTTTTTTAACGTGTTTTTTTGGGAAAGAAACATTTTTGTGCTTAAAAAAAAAAAAAAAACAGTAAAGTTAGCCCAATGTTTTTGCATATTGTGAAAGATTAAGTTACACCCAGTAAATAGATACCCAGCATGTCACGTTTCAAAATTGCACACGCTCATGGAATGGCGCTTAAATTCGGTACTTAAAAATCCCCATAGGCGACGCTTGATATTTTTTTTACTGGTTAAATGTTTTGAGTTACAGAGGAGGTCTAGGGACAAAATGATTGCTCTCACTCCAACGTTCGCGTCAATACCTCACATGAATGGTTTAAACACCATTTTCATATGTGGGCGGGACATACGTATGCGTTCATTTCTGCGTGCAAGCTCACGTGTACAGGGGCGCTTTGAAATTTTCCTTTTTTTTTATTGTTAATTATACTTTTCTTTTTTTTATTTTGACACTTTTTTGAAAAAATATATTTTTTTGGATCACTTTTATTGCTATTACAAGGAATGTAAACATCCCTTGTAATAGGAATATGACATGAGAGGTCCTCTTTACAGTGAGATATGGGGTCAATAAGACCCCACATCTCACCACTAGGCTGAAGCCTGAAATAATAAAAATAAGTAAACCGATCACGGCTTCCCAGCCGAAGCGGCACTGTTTTTTGAATGCAGAGGCCGGGCGTGATGTCATAACATCGCGCCCGGCCTCCGACGATCATAGAGACTCCGGCGACCATCTGGTCCGCCGGAAATCTCTATGATCAACATCCGGGGCCGACGGATCCTCTGTCCGACTCACTAATCGTAGCGGTGAGTCGGTAGAAGCACCGGAGGGGGGGTCCCCTCTCACCTCCAGTAAGAACGATCAACAGCTGCTATGATCATCCTTATGGTGTAGGGAATCGCTGGCTGAAAACGACAATATCTGAATGATGTCTGTAGCTACAGACATCATTCAGATATACCCGATCAAAGTCCATCACGTCATATGACGGCAGGTGGGCATGAGGCGGTTAAAAAACACCCCCCGCTGCTGTAATTCAGGCGCCCTGCGCCCAAAAAGGGTCTGGGCGCCTGAGTAGGGGGCGGCAGCGGCCACAGATTCATGCAATCTATCTATAGGTGATAGAGGGGTGGCAGGAGAGAGGAAGCGGCGCTACCGTGTGCCCTTAATGCACGTGCTGACGGTGCTGCAATTATGTTTTGGCCATATATATTTTGATCTTGATGAAAACGTGCTGCCTGGGTATGGACTGGTCTGGTAGCCTGGCCTGAGTAGTAACTTACAAAGTGTAGAAGACAGTCACATGATCATGAATTATATCATCACATAATACACATAAATATCTTCCCAGCAAATCTAGCAATAAATCAATAAAAATGCTCTTCCTCTTGAAGTCCTGGCTGCTAAAAACTGCTGTTACCTGTGGTTCCTCGTTGATCTTGTTGCCTAGGCACAGCACAGGTAGCATTAGCATATCACTGGATCTGGGCGGCTCACAGACTTCCAGGGCCAGGCCAGCATATCACTCGGCGGCATGCACTTGAGTGGGCGGAGCCGCAACACCATGACACACACCTACACTAACACAGGCAGCCAATCATTGAAGAGGAGGGCAGAAAGGCTGAGCTGCGGAGCGGAGGACACTGGACAGTGTCAGTGTGAGAACAGAAACAGTCAGATCAGATGTAGATAGGAAAAAAAGTCCGCGGCGGCCGCGATTGCAGCGCCGCGGACATTTAAAAAAACACAGTGACACAGTCTGAAAGCCAACACAGCAATACCTGATGATTCCAGGGGGGGGCAAGTGCCCCACCTTGCCCCTATTTGCGGACGCCCATGAACATGTATCCATAATCATATTTGCGATTGAGATGGCATCCATTCCTTTTAGGGTTGCAAATCCTAGGAATTCTTCTCTAATGACTGCCACAGTGCTGCTTGTGTCTACAAAACGTACTCCAAGTGACATCTGTTCTTTTCCAGAAATGTCAGCACTTTCATCAGCAATGATTGAAAATCCATTTGAGATGTTGACTATGGATACCAGATCTTCTCGTAGAGTTTGTTCACATAATGTAATCAATTCATTTTCAACACGAACTGATGTATACCGTGCATTAACTGGTGCATTTTCAAGATGGTTTTTTAGGATCACATCTCCTGCTTCAATTCGAAATTGGTACAGACTTTGCACGTTTCCAGTTGTACTTTGTTTCCCACGTAAAGCAATGTCATGTGTTCCACAAAATAAAATAGTAGACAAAATTGGAAATAACTTTTTCCGATTTTCTTCAACTTGCCTTTTCACAGCATTGTCTATTTGGCAAACAATACTTGTTTCAGGTACATTGTGCTCAGAATGCAGGGATCAGGAGTGTTGCGCTCAGAATGCAGGGATCAGGGGTGTGTTACGCTTAAATTGCAGAGTTTAGGAGTGCGTTGCGCTCAGAATGCAGGGATCGGGGGGGAGGTTGGGGGGTGATATGAAGGGTGCTACAGGACACTGCTATGGGGGTGACCCTGCCCATAAGTGTCCTTTGCCCCGTTCACATCACCCCCACACACACACACACAGTGGTGTCTTCTTTCCCCCCTTTACCCTATAGCAATAACCTCCCCCCTTCCCTCCCCTCTCATAGCACAGTGATCTACCTGTTTCCACAGTGGAGACTGGGAGGCAGCACAGTTATGGACAGAGGGCAGGAGCTGGCAGAGTGACTTTTCATATTAGCAAGCTGGGGATTTGGTTGCTTAGAACTACCCTGTGTGCTAGAAACCAATCACCAGCGGTCTAACATAAAAAGTTTGTTTCGCCAGCTCCTCTTCCCACCCTCTGTCCTGAGCTGTGCTTCCTCCCGGTCTCCGCTATTCACTGATGACAGTGGTGGAGGAGGATAGAGAAGGGAGGGTGAGAGAGGGACCGTGACATAGATGGCATGGTGGAGCCACCCACAGAGGAGGCTGGGAGACAAGGACTGGCACATAGAAAGTGGGGGTCGGCGGCGCAGAAACCTATTTGCGGTGGACAGGTGGACTAAGATCGTCAGGTTGCCGACCCCCGTTATAGTAAGTACTGAAACATTTTCAGTCTTGTGGAGAAAACCTGGAGAATGGGCTGTAATAACAATTCAGACTTTTTAAAAACCACAAAAAAATTTCAAGTATAGGTTGTATTCATCATGATCAAAATATGGTGGGGGCGTGGTTAACTGCCGAGCGGAATGGACGCCTAGTCTCTGAGCTCCTGCACCGAGCGGATCTCACGGAACTCCACGGCACCGATCCACACTAGAAAAATGCATCCAGCAGACCCCCACACCAGGGGGAACCAGACCGGAGGGTCCAGGAAGAGGAAGGAATTCAAACAGCCCAAAAGGATTGACGATTTCTTCCCCTCACCTCAGGGAGGAAAAATCCAAGATGGCGCCCGCAGCGCCTCACAGCACACAGGGACGCCGCACACTGCTCTCCCCTATACCGATCTCCCTGATGAAAATGGGGATTCCTCACTGCCACAAGGAGACCAACCAAGATCCCTTCCTTCATCTGGAGCATCATCCACTTCCAACAGCCCTGCTAAATCGCGGATGCGATTAGACAGCACCGACCATCACCCTGAGGTAAGGCCTGCATTAGACCTACTGCCCTCTCAAACGCCCTCTGCCTCCCCCATAGCAGCATTCCCCACATCAAATCAACCAGTCATTGACACCATGTTAAAGGAGATGCTGATTTCCCTGCACAGCTCTCTCCAGCATGACATCTCCTCAATGTTTGCAGCATTTCAGATTGAGCTGACACATACGAGCCGCAAGCTAGGCCGAGTTGAATCACAGATGGGTGCCATGACTGAAACAGTTAATGACCTAGTAGACGCTCATGACCACACACGTGATGAACAACAATGGATGAGGGCCAAAATGGCGGACCTTGAGGACCGCTCGAGACGAAACAATGTGAAAATCAGAGGAATCCCTGAATCAATCCTCCCCTCAGACTTAAATTCGTACGCCAGACAACTCATCTCCGCAATTCTACCAGAACTGCCACAAATCGAAACCATAGTCGATCGCATTCATCGCCTACCGAAACCCCCACACCTACCCCCTGAGGTACCTCGAGATACCCTGATGAGGATCCACTTTTTCCATACCAAAGACATGTTGCTGGCTCAATCTAGACGCATAGGCCAACTCCCGCCACCCTATGCTCAGCTCCAACTTTTCGCTGATATCTCTCAGTACACGCGTCAACAGAGGCGACAACTTCAAACCATCACAAAACCTCTCAACAACCACAAAGTCCCGTATCAATGGGGTTTTCCGACCAAGTTGATAGTCACCAGAAACGGTACCCGCCACAACATCCACACAGTGGAGGAAGGCATAAAAATGCTCAGAACCTGGGGTATCATCCCGGAGACTGTCCCTACTGATCCACAAACGTCCACTTCCAACCCTCCAGCGTTCGCAAATCACCAACGCTCTACCTCCAACAACTGATCCTGGGACAGTGCTGACCCAAAGCAATAGTTACACCGCATTCCGCTCGGTGCCTGCTCGTTGCAGCTAGTTCACGGACTTACCCCCAGATCTTGATTGGCAGTTGTCTGATACACTGCTGGTCCCTCCCTACTCCCTCCCCAACTTACCGTACTGTTTCTTATTTCTTCTTCTAACCCTTTTTTTTTTCCCCCTACGCATACCTTGACTCCTGAGAGCACAGGAACCTCAGACACAGACTCTACATCGTCAACTCTCCACGATCTAAAGAACCAAGGATCGCCTCCATCTTCCGTTCAACCATACCAGAAACTGTGAGTACCTCCTTTTCTTCTTGATCCACCACGCCCCGTACACGCAATGCCCAAGTTCCTCTCACTCAATGCGAAAGGGTTAAACCACCCAGCTAAGAGAACATCCCTGTGGCGTATGGCCCGTGACTCCCACTGTGATGTCCTCTGCGTCCAAGAAACGCACTTCAAACATGCCGCCGAACCCACTTGCTCCCACAAACAGTTTACCCATGTGTTTAAGGCTTCAGGTCCTGATAAGAAAGGAGGAGTCATGATAGCCTCCATGATCAAAATATGGTCAGAACAGATCATCATGTATTGCTATACATTGCAAATTTGCAATATAAAAAGATGTACATTCTCAATCTCCAGGCTATATTTATTTGTACTGGTACGCCTGGTCTGAGCAACTTCCAATACAATGTGGAGCTAAATGATCTCTGATATAACACGTATATCTTTCAAGCCTAGAGAATGTACATCTTTTATATTGCAATACATCTGTTATGGCAGTGGTGCTGGTGCTCAAAGTTTTTCGGGGGGGGTGCAAAGAATGTTGAAAAAAAATTAACAATTGCAGCCACTGTGCCATCAAATGCTGCCACTGTGCCCATCAAATGCAGCCACTGTGCCAAACGCTGCCACTGTGCCATCAAATGCTGCCAGTGTGCCCATCAAACGCTGCCAGTGTGCCCAAACGCTGCCAGTGTGCCCAAACGCTGCCAGTGTGCCCATCAAACGCTGCCAGTGTGCCCATCATGATTGGCGGAGAGGCGGTTTAGTGTTAGGAAAGCGAATAGTCATTTGTTTTTCTAAAAAAGCTGAGTGACCTGCGAGTGCCCAGCATGGCACTTGTAGGTCACCTTTTTTGACGCCTATTAGAGCCTATGGTTCTAATCAGGTGCTTAACCACTTGCCACCCAGGCCAATTCTGACATGTCTCTCCTACATGTAAAAATCATAATTTTTTTGCTGGAAAATTACATAGAACCCCCAAAACATATATATATATATATATATATATATGTATGTTTTTTTTTGCAAAGACTCTAGAGAATACAATGGCGGTTGTTGCAACTTTTTATCATGCACGGTATTTGCGCAGCAATTTTTTTAACGTGTTTTTTTTTTTGGGAAAGAAACATTTTTGTGCTTAAAAAAAAAAAAAAACAGTAAAAGTTAGCCCAATGTTTTTGCATATTGTGAAAGATTAAGTTACACCCAGTAAATAGATACCCAGCATGTCACGTTTCAAAATTGCACACGCTCATGGAATGGCGCTTAAATTCGGTACTTAAAAATCCCCATAGGCGACGCTTGATATTTTTTTTACTGGTTAAATGTTTTGAGTTACAGAGGAGGTCTAGGGACAAAATGATTGCTCTCACTCCAACGTTCGCGTCAATACCTCACATGAATGGTTTAAACACCATTTTCATATGTGGGCGGGACATACGTATGCGTTCATTTCTGCGTGCAAGCTCACGTGTACAGGGGCGCTTTGAAATTTTCCTTTTTTTTATTGTTAATTATACTTTTCTTTTTTTTATTTTGACACTTTTTTGAAAAAATATATTTTTTTGGATCACTTTTATTGCTATTACAAGGAATGTAAACATCCCTTGTAATAGGAATATGACATGAGAGGTCCTCTTTACAGTGAGATATGGGGTCAATAAGACCCCACATCTCACCACTAGGCTGAAGCCTGAAATAATAAAAATAAGTAAACCGATCACGGCTTCCCAGCCGAAGCGGCACTGTTTTTTGAATGCAGAGGCCGGGCGTGATGTCATAACATCGCGCCCGGCCTCCGACGATCATAGAGACTCCGGCGACCATCTGGTCCGCCGGAAATCTCTATGATCAACATCCGGGGCCGACGGATCCTCTGTCCGACTCACTAATCGTAGCGGTGAGTCGGTAGAAGCACCGGAGGGGGGGTCCCCTCTCACCTCCAGTAAGAACGATCAACAGCTGCTATGATCATCCTTATGGTGTAGGGAATCGCTGGCTGAAAACGACAATATCTGAATGATGTCTGTAGCTACAGACATCATTCAGATATACCCGATCAAAGTCCATCACGTCATATGACGGCAGGTGGGCATGAGGCGGTTAAAAAACACCCCCCGCTGCTGTAATTCAGGCGCCCTGCGCCCAAAAAGGGTCTGGGCGCCTGAGTAGGGGGCGGCAGCGGCCACAGATTCATGCAATCTATCTATAGGTGATAGAGGGGTGGCAGGAGAGAGGAAGCGGCGCTACCGTGTGCCCTTAATGCACGTGCTGACGGTGCTGCAATTATGTTTTGGCCATATATATTTTGATCTTGATGAAAACGTGCTGCCTGGGTATGGACTGGTCTGGTAGCCTGGCCTGAGTAGTAACTTACAAAGTGTAGAAGACAGTCACATGATCATGAATTATATCATCACATAATACACATAAATATCTTCCCAGCAAATCTAGCAATAAATCAATAAAAATGCTCTTCCTCTTGAAGTCCTGGCTGCTAAAAACTGCTGTTACCTGTGGTTCCTCGTTGATCTTGTTGCCTAGGCACAGCACAGGTAGCATTAGCATATCACTGGATCTGGGCGGCTCACAGACTTCCAGGGCCAGGCCAGCATATCACTCGGCGGCATGCACTTGAGTGGGCGGAGCCGCAACACCATGACACACACCTACACTAACACAGGCAGCCAATCATTGAAGAGGAGGGCAGAAAGGCTGAGCTGCGGAGCGGAGGACACTGGACAGTGTCAGTGTGAGAACAGAAACAGTCAGATCAGATGTAGATAGGAAAAAAAGTCCGCGGCGGCCGCGATTGCAGCGCCGCGGACATTTAAAAAAACACAGTGACACAGTCTGAAAGCCAACACAGCAATACCTGATGATTCCAGGGGGGGGCAAGTGCCCCACCTTGCCCCTATTTGCGGACGCCCATGTACATGGGTGCTTCCAAGTTGACTTCCTACTAGCTTTTTATATCTTCCTTTAGATCCACACTAACAACCCTCCTACTCCTCACTCAATAGTGTGGCAAGGCTACACTGAACAAGGTAAAAACACTTATCAACTGCTGGATCGCTGTGTATTTAAACCATTACAGAAGTCGGTTTAAAAGAGCCATATAAGGTCATTTTTTTGGATTTGCCTTTAGTTTAATCACTTGCCTACTGGACACTTTTACCCCCTTCCTGCCCAGGCCAATTTTCAGCTTTTAGCGCTGTCACACTTTGAATGACAATTGCGTGGTCATGCAATACTCATCAGTGCCACCTCATCGGTGCCGCCTCATCAAATTTTTATCATTTTGCTCACACAAATAGAGACTTCTTTTGGTGGTATTTAATCACCACTTGGCCTTATGTGTTGGAACTGCTGCGCCACATCTTTGTCGCCGCCGCTTTCCATCACTTTTTACATCTAGCAGCCAGGTGGAGAAACATTTTGGCACTGTTTTGTTGGGGGCGGTTCCGCCCTGCTGCAGTTGCCTACTCTCCATAGTGCACGCCTACGTGATGTTGGTGGGTGTGGCAGACTAGCCCTTATAAGCCATTCTGGGGCGGATTGACTCCCACGGTGGTTCCAGCTTTTTATCTGCACACCTTGTGGATCACTCAGCACTGAAGTGTTTATTAGGTAAATTGACCTTACTTTTTCACCATTGATTTATGCTGCACTTTCATTTTATCTTACCCAATCTCTTTGATTAATATGGTTTCTTAATATTCCTCATTTTTATGTACTTCACCTTTCTAATCATTCTAACTTTCTACTCTCACTAACTAACTTACCTATACACTCATTAGCATCTCATTACCCTATCCTTTACCAAGTTTAGGACAGGTGACCCATTGTACCACATAATATGAGTTTCCAATCTATTTTATAATCTCACTTTTGTTTCTAGCACTTATGGTCATTTTTGACCATTACTTTTTGGAATTTCCTTTCTTGGAAACCATCTTGGTCCAGTCCTGGTCTGCCTTAACCACCTCAGCTCCCATCAGTGATACCCCTAGGGGTTTTTCTGACTCATGTTGGCACATTGCTACTGCATAGATACAGATAATGTAAGTACCTTTGAGAGTTGTTTTGGGGGGTTTATCCTAGGCAAGATTACTTCTAATTACCTTATTTTAACCACTTGCTTACTGGGAACTTAAACCCCCCTCCTGTCCAGACCAATTTTGAGCTTTCACCACTGTCGCACTTTGAATCACAATTGCGCGGTCATACAACACTGTACCCAAATGAAATTTTTATCATTTTTTTCCCCGAAATAGAGCTTTCTTTTGGTGGTATTTGATCACCTCTGCGATTTTTATTTTTTGTTAAAATTTTTTAAAAAGACCAAATTTAAAAAAAACAAAAATATATATATTTTTTTTAATTTTGTTATAACAATTTTAAATGGGTAATTTTGTCCGTCATTGATGTACGCTGATGAGGCGGCAGTGATGTGCACTGATAGGTGGCAGTGAGGGGCACTGAGGGGTGGCTGTGATGGGCACTGAGGGGGGTTACACTAAGGCCCCTTTCACACTGGGGCGGTTTGCAGGCGCTATTGCGCTAATAATAGCGCCTGCAAACCGACCCGAAACAGCTGTTGCTGTGTCTTCAGTGTGAAAGCCCGAGGGCTTTCACACTGAAGCGGTGCGCTTGCAGGACGCTGGAAAATGTCCTGCAAGCCGCATATTTGGCTCGCTATAGGAGCGGTATATTTACCGCTCCTATAGCGCCCGCTCCCATTGGAAACAATGGGGCAGCGCACCGAACCCGCCCGCAAAACGCCGCTGCAGCGGCGGTTTGCGGGCGGTATTGACCCTTTTTTTCGGCCGCTCGCGGGGGGTAAAACCACCCCGCGAGCGGCCGCAATGCGCCGCTAAAACGCCGGTAAAGCGGCGCTAAATATAGCGCCGCTTTACCGCCAGCGCCCCCACCGCTCCAGTGTGAAAGTAGCCTAATAGGAAGCACTTTTAGGTGGCACTGATTGGCGGCACTGGTGGGCATTGATAGGTGGCACTTGTGGGCATTGATAGGTGGCACTTGTGGGCATTGACAGGTGGCACTTGTGGGCATTTATAGGTGGCACTTGTGGGCATTTACAAGTGCCACCTATCAGTTCTGCAAATCAGTGCCACATACCAGTGCCACCTATCAGTGCCCATAAGTGCCAGCCATCAGTGCCGCATATCAGTGCCCATCAGTCAGTGCCACCTATCAGTGCAAATAAAACCGTTTTATTCTTTTATAATCTCTCATAATTATAAAGAAGATATCGTTAGTCTGTATTGTGCTTTGAAAACTGTCACTTGACATTAAAAAAAGTATCGGTAATCGGTATCGACGAGTACTTGAAAAAAAGTATCGGTACTTGTACTCAAAAAGTCTTAAAAAAGTGGTATCGGTGCAACCCTAGTTGGGACTGTGCTGGGCAACGACGCCCATCTCAGCCCAGTGCACCTGGTGTGAATAGGCCTTCAGACTGATGAAGGTACAGCTCAACAATTCATGCTTCTATTAGACTGCTACTTTATTGTGTCTCTCAAAGAAAAGGAGTGATTCATCTCACACTGGATTTTAATGAATCTATTCATCTCTAAGCCTCATTAATAATAATGCCGCCAGCGTTCTAATTGAAGTCAAAATAAACAGTGAAGGTGAAGCGCACAAGTGTGGACTTTTGATTCTTTGTCACACAAATCACAAATTTTATCAAAGTACGTTATGTCTGTTTTTTTAATAAGCACCTGGACAGGCTGCAAAACAGGAGAGCGGTCACATTGTCTCCAACTGTCCTTCATCAGAGCCTGTCCCTTCTGGATCTCATCTACACAATGGTCCCTCTTAGACACTGGAAATCCAGCCAGTTGGCTCCATACACACACTAAATAAATGTTTTATCTGCTAACATTTTTTAAAGCGGTATTAACCACTTGACCTCCGTAAGGTTTTCCCAACTCCGTGACCAGGCCATTTTGTGCGATACGACACTGCGTTACTTTAACTGACCAACGTCCGACGTTGTACCCAAATAAAATGAATGTCCTTTTTTCCCACAAATAGAGCTTTCTTTTGGTGGTATTTGATCCCCTCTGCGTTTTTATTTTTTGTGCTATAAACAAAAAAAGCAACTTTGAAAAAAAAAAAAAAAGATACATTTTTTATTTGAGATTGTAGGGCACACCCCCCCCCCCAAATAAAAACAATTCCCAAGCTACAACCCGAAATGAATAGACACCATTAAATTTTTTGGCAAAATTTTGGCCACGGCACCTCTATTGGTTTACATAGACTATTGTACTTCCTTTTATTGTTAAAGCGGAGGTTCACACAAAAATTGAACCTCCGATTTTCGGAACCCTCCCCCCCTCCGTTGTCACATTTGGCACCTTTCAGGGGGGAGGGGGGTGCAAATACCTGTCTAAGACAGGTATTTGCACCCACTTCCGGGCATAGACTCCCACGGGAGTCTACACCTCTTCCCGCCCCCCCCCCCCCCCCCGCTCCGTCTGCTGGGACACACACGGGTCCCAGGAGATAGCGGGGACCAGTTAGGACGCGCAGCGCGACTTGCGCATGCGCAGTAGGGAACCTGGGAAGCGAAGCCGCAACGCTTCACTTCCTGATTCCCTCGTCGAGGATGGCGGCGGCAGCTGCCGAGAGCTGAGCGATTGATCGGCTTCGGCTGCCGACATCGCTGGACCCTGGGACAGGTAAGTGTCCATTTATTAAAAGTCAGCAGCTGCAGTATTTATAGCTGCTGGCTTTTAATATTTTTTTTAGGTGGACTGCCTCTTTAAATAATAAATTTAGCATAACTTTAATGAACACAACATTATTAATCTGCCCAGATATCAGAACTCAAGCAGCAAGTCACCAACATTTTACATATACAAAACACGTCCCCACCTGGAAATTCAGGGTGGCTCATTCACATAAATTGTGCACACGACTAGGGGGGGGAGGAAGTTCTTCCGCTGCTGCCCCGGTCCAGGAAAAAAGAAATAAGCCCCACACCAACTGCCCTTTTATAAACAATCTCAGGCTTCCAGCATATTCCCAATAATCCTATTGGATCTTCTTGGACCTGCAATTAACATATTTAAAGAGACAGTAACCTCTAACCTGCCTGCCCCTGACAAATTAAATTGAAATAGCCTGTTAAAGCCATAAGGTGTGCTGACCACAATCTCATGCCCCAAATTTGTGCCCCCTTTTTTCATTCTGCTACAAAAAATATCCAATAAAAAAAAAAAGAAGAAAATTCATCATAAATTTAGGCCAATATGTATTCTGCTACATATTTTTGGTAAATAAAAATCCCAATAAGCGTATATTGATTGGTTTACACGAACGTTACAGCGTCTACAAACTATGGGATATATTTATGGAATTAAAAATAAATAAATTTAATACTAGTAATGATGACGTTCAGCGACTGCGATATTGCGTCAGACAATCGGACAGTTTTAACACTTTGCGGGAACCATTGACGCTAATACAGTGATCAGTGCTAATAATATGCACCTCCACTGTACTAATGACACTGGCTGGGAAGGGGTGAAACATCTAGAAAGATCAGAGGGTTAACTGTGTGCCTAGCCAGTGTTTTTGTGTTCTGTGTGGGAGGGAAGAGATCGATTTTGTTCCCTGCTTTGCAATTCCTTACCCCCCTGTCAGAACTGAGATCGGCCTTGTCTACATAGGCAGATCTCAGTTCTGTGTGTATTGTCGAGGATCGAGCACTGGAAGTCCCCTGGCACCCACAGATCAGCTTCTGCTGTGAATAATCACAGCAGAAGTGGTGTGTGCTCGCCCCCTGCAGGCAGAAGAGCAGAATCACGTATATATACATGATTATGCACAGGAGAACCACCCTGTAGCAGTAAAACTGCTATAGGGCAGTCTTAAAGTGGTTAAACCCGAAAGCACTGCAGCTTACCAATTCTTAGAGGTGATGGCTGCATTCATTTTCTTTTTTAGGCTTTCTTTCATATTTTCATCTGGTAATCAAGCCAGCAAGTCTGCTTTCAAAAAGCTCGAGCCCTCCAGCAGAATGGATGAGTACATGGATGAGACAAACCATTTAACACTAGCAGGGGTGCTTAACCAGTTCCGGGCCACCCACTGCATATATACTGCGGCAGGGCGGTCTTGTTTGCCGTGGTGTGGTGGATAAACAGAAAGTAAAAAATTATTTTTTTCAAAATTGTCAGTCTTTTTTTTGCTATTAAAACATATCCAATAAAAATTTTAGAAAATCGAATTTCTTCATCAATTTAGGCCAATATGTATACTGCTACATATTTTTGGTAAAAAAAATCCCAATAAGCGTATATTGATTGGTTTGCGCAAAAGTTATAGCATCTACAAACTATGGGATATATTTATGGAATTTTTATTTATTTACTAGTAATGGCGGCAATCAGCGACTTATAGGTGGACTGCGATATTGTGGTGGAAAATCGGACACAAACTGACACTTTTGACACTTTTTTGGGAACCAGTGACACAAATAGTGATCAGTGCTAAAAATATGCACTATCACTGTACTAATGACACTGGCTGGGAAGGGGTTAACATCAGGGGCAATCAAAGGGTTAACTGTGTGCCTAGCCAGTGTTTTATTACAGTGGGGGAGGTGTGTAGCACCCACTACTTTTAGGTAGGGGCTTTATAGTATTTTTCTGATAGTGTAGGATATAGAGACAGGGAAATTTAGCCAGGGCCGTGTTCTTTACTAGGCCTTGTTGTTGATTCAGGGTTGGAAATGTCAGAATAGAAGGGGATGTGGCCGCCTACACTTGGGCTCAGGGATACCTTCTCTGCTTGAAAGTGGATTGTGATGGAAAGAGAGGATGGGCTGAGACCTGAGTGGCAGGAAACCCATGTGAGAGGATTGACCAATGGTTAATTTACATGGTCAAGGGGAGGTCTCTCATAAAAGGGGGGTCACATGCTCTAGGGAGTTGGAGTTCGAGATTGGAGAAGGGGAGAGTTCAGGTCCAGAGGCTCGGGAGTTCAGAGATCCCGGGGCCGGGAGGTGGAGGAGAGTCCAGGAAGGCAGAGAGTCTGGCCCCTGGAGACGAAGCCGACATGTAGCGATGGGGAAATACTGGGCGTCCCCCTTTGAGGATGTGCTGGGCAGCGTTGGAGGAGGAGGAGGAAGTAGGAGCAAAGCGGCGGAGGAGAACTGGGTGATCGACTTTCTGTGAGTAGAACGTGGACTGTTGATTGGGAGAGAGCAAAGGGAGTGCAAACCCAGAGGAGCTAAATTGCAACTTCATACTGTGCATCCAAGGAACAC
This sequence comes from Lithobates sylvaticus, assembly GCA_028564925.1. Classification (NCBI taxonomy): domain Eukaryota; kingdom Metazoa; phylum Chordata; class Amphibia; order Anura; family Ranidae; genus Lithobates; species Lithobates sylvaticus. Next base: position 55,605,841 of record CM053028.1, read on the forward strand.
AGTATCAAGCGCTTTCAAGGACTGAGGGACGTTTGACATACAAGTCATGGAAATAGGCAGTGATGGCCTGTGACTTTGAGTTCAACACCCACAGGATATCTATCAGTCTGGCAGGAGGGATTATTCAGAGTAATGCTTATCTGTCTAACTTGGGAGTGCTGTATCATAGAAAGAAATGGAACCAGGAAAGGATCGCTATAAGGGACTTAAGTAACAAAGCTACGGCTATAGATGAACACCCTTTAAAGAAAATGGGGTCGGATGGGGCATCTCATATACCTCACTGAATAGCCCCACAGATTTATTCACAAATAAAGAGATATAAATCTGGAATTCTGTGAATGCATGGGGGGATCGGAAGCGGAGCGCTCGGCAAAAGGTAATGAACAAAATCAGCAGCCCCCATGGGGGTACCGCTACAGGTGCTTTTACTAGAGGAAGGCATTGATCCATGTTCCTGCTTTGCAGACACACAGGATCCATGTCTTCCCTACTGACAGAATGGCAATTTGCCTTGTTCACATTGGCAGACGGCCATTCTGCCTCTGCAGGATGATGGGTGGGTGCTGGTGGACATTGAGTCCACCGTACCAGCTGATCTGCTCCCACTATCTATAATCACAGCGGGAGTGAGCCACCGGCATGCCCAAAACCCTGCAACAAGTGCAGGATCATTATATATATATATATATATATATATATATATATATATATATATATATACGTGATCCTGCGCACAGCGGGAAGTGGTTAAGAATACATACTTTTTTTATCCAGAGTTTAGCGTCACTTTAAACTGTAAATAAACTTTTATAGAGTACAGTATATACTTCAGCACCACTATAACCGCTTGCCGACCGCCTCACGCAGATATACTGTGGCAGAAGGGCACGTATGGGCAAACTAGCACTGATTGCTGTATAAATGACAATGGTCCCAAAAATGTGTCAAAAATGTCAGATGTTTCCGCCATAATGTCGCAGCCAGGATAAAAATCACTGATCGCCACCATTACTAGTAAAAAATTATTAATAAAAATGCCATAAAACTATCCCCTATTTTGTAAACGCTATAACTTTTGCGCAAACCAATCAATAATCGATTATAGCGTTTTTTTTTTTTACCAAAAATATGTAGAAGAATACGTATCGCCTAAACTGAGGAAAAAAAAATTTTTTTATATATTTTTGGGGGATATTTATTATAGCAAAATGTAAAAAATAATGTGTTTTTTTCAAAATTGTCGCTCTTTTTTTGTTTATAGCGCAAAAAATAAAAACCGCAGGGGTGATCAAATACCACTAAAAGAAAGCTTTATTTGTGGGGAAAAAAAGGACGTCAATTTGTTTGGGAGCCATGTCACACGGCTGCGCAATTGTCAGTTAAAGCGATGCAGTGCCGAATCGCAAAAAGTGCTCTGGTCAGGAAGGGGGTAAATTCTTCCGGGGCTGAAGTGGTTAAACACTAGTAGGCGATCAAGTGGTTAAGTGTGTCCTAGGGAGGGATTCTAACTGTGGGGGAGGGGGGTGGGCTACCTAGGACATGACAGCGATCACTGCTCCCGATGACAGGGAGCAGTAGATCTCTGTCATGTCACTAGGCAGAACAGGGAAATGCCTTGTTTCCATCTCTCTGTTCTGCCGCTGCATGAAACGATCACGGGACACTGGCGGACCTTGAGTCCGCGGGTCGCGCGGGCACGGTCATGGAGCACGCGGCAGGCGTGCGTGCCCACAATGCCGATTCTTTAAGGGGATGTACCTGTATGCCCATTTGGGCAGCCGTGCCATTGTGCCGACGTCTATGGCAAGTGGTTAAAAACAAACCTTTTTTTAGAGATCTCATACGATTAAAAGTGTATATGCTGTTGCATTTATGCTCAATTTTAAGCTGATTAGTTAACTGTTCTACATTATAGAACATGTATCTTTTTGGTGGAGGAATATTATACTACTCTTAGGGCTCATTTACACTTGTGGCTGTCATTGCTGCCTCTCTGAAAAGCCTCACAGTGGGAGCGAGCTGTAGGCAGCGACACGCACACGCGCCTAAAACCCGAAAGTGCAGAATCACATATATATATATATATAATTCTGCACAGTGCAGCCGCCCTGTAGCAGTAAATCTGCTATGGGGTGGTCGGCAAGTGGTTAAAATTAGAAGAAAAATAAAAGTGACCAAAAATCATCAAAGTTTCATTATTTACAGAAATGTCTATTTTTTAACTATGTATATCAACAGGAAATTCATGGTTGCTTCTCACTTTATCACTCCTCTTTAAGACATCATGCCCTACACTGGTGTTCATTACACTGAAAAATTAAAGTATTTGTTCTGCGGACGATGGCAGATTAAATTATGTGTTCATGATGAGTTTGACCAGTTCTCGGGTTGCCATGACGATGTTAGCAATTTACAAACCACAGTTATAGCCTGATGATTTGCAAAAAAAGACTCTTAATGGAATATTGTTTTCTTGTCCTAAATATAGCTCTGTAGCACTGAGAATTGATTTGATAGGATAATCGCTTTTAACTGACCCACAAGGCCCACCATTAGAAAAAGTTAGACTGAAAGGAGACATTTACAAAAGGTGGTCCACGTGTGCGTAAGCCAAAAGAGGGGGTGCAAAGGCTGGCAGCAGGGGCGGACTGACAACTCATGGGGCTCCCGGGCAATAGGAGATTATGGGGCCCCCAAACAATCAGAGATTATGGGGCCACACAGTATACAATCACACAGTATACAAAGACATGTTTCTATTGGCTGAGAAGGTACTGGAGAGGTGGGGCAGCTATAATCTCTGGATATTTCAGAAACAGATGTAAAAAAAACACAGATTTTTACATACTGTCCCTGGTTTTACTGAGGCTGGCAACCCTGATGGGGCCCCCTAGTGGCCTGGGGCCCTCGGGAAGTGCCCGAGTGGCTGAATGGTCAGTCCGCCCCTGGCTGGCAGTAATTTGAACCCTGGGGAACCTGATTCCTTATTATACCTCTTTTTAGTGTTTAGTTTTAATTTCCTTTATTTGTAAACCAACTCATAAATGTTGCCTATGCAGTGCTCCCCATTGCCCAACATACATTTTCTAATAAATTGTAAATATGTTATCTTCCTCTAACTTTGCTTCTATGAAATCACATGACCACAATGGTCTGACTCTTAAGCCCCGTACACACGATCGGATTTTCCGGCGGGAAATGTTGGATGTCAGGCTGTTGTCGGAAAATCCAACCGTGTGTACGCTCCAGCGGACAGTTGTTGTTGGACTTTCCGCCAACAAATGTTGGCTAGCATGTGTTCAATTTTTCCGCCAACAAATGTCTGTTGTCGGATTTTCAGAGCGTGTGTACACAAGTCCGTCGGACAAAAGTCTAAAGTACAAACGCTCGGAAGCAGATGCGGTCTTGTAAACTAGCGTTTGTAATGGAGAATTAACATTCGTGACGTGGCAAATTATGATATCTCCAAATGCAGCGCACAATTCTCTTCTTCTTTAATGGGATAATATTATTATTATTTAAGGTACTTATATAGTGAATAGCTATTTAGCCAATTTATGCAGTGCTTTACATATACAGTGGTGTGAAAAAGTGTTTGCCCCCTTCCTCATTTCTTGTTCCTTTGCATGTTTGTCACACTTAAGTGTTTCGGAACATCAAACCAATTTAAACAATAGTCAAGGACAACACAAGTAAACACAAAATGCAATTTGTAAATGAAGGTGTTTATTATTAAAGGTGAAAAAAAATCCAAACCATCATGGCCCTGTGTGAAAAAGTGATTGCCCCCCTTGTTAAAACATACTATAACTGTGGTTGTCCACACCTGAGTTCAATTTCTCTAGCCACACCCAGGCCTGATTATTGCCACACCTGTTCACAATCAAGGCATCACTTAAATAGGAGCTGCTTGACACAGTAAGGTCCACCAGAAGATCCTTAAAAGCTACACATCATGCCGAGACCCAAAGAAATTCAGGAACAATTGAGAAAGAAAGTAATTGAGATCTATCAGTCTGGAAAGGGTTATAAAGCCATTTCCAAAGCTTTGGGAATCCAGCGAACCACAGTGAGAGCCATTATCCACAAATGGCGAAGACATGGAACAGTGGTGAACCTTCCCAGGAGTGGCCGGCCGCCCAAAATGACCCCAAGAGCGCAGCGACGACTCATCCAAGAGGTCACAAAAGACCCCACAACAACGTCCAAGGAACTGCAGGCCTCACTTGCCTCAGTTAAGGTCAGCGTTCATGCCTCCACCATCAGGAAAAGACTGGGCAAAAATGGCCTGCATGGCAGAGTTCCAAGGAGAAAACCACTGCTGAGCAAAAAGAACATCAAAGCTCGTCTCAATTTCTCCACAACACATCTTGATGATCCCCAAGACTTTTGGGACAACATTCTGTGGACCGATGAGACAAAAGTGGAACTCTTTGGAAGGTGTGTGTCCAAGTATATCTGGCGTAGAAGGAACACTGCACTTCAGAAAAAGAACATTATACCAACAGTAAAATATGGTGGTGGTAGTGTGATGGTCTGGGGGCTGTTTTGCTGCTTCAGGACCTGGAAGACTTGCCGTGATAAAAGGAACTATGAATTCTGCTGTCTACCAAGAGATCCTGAAGGAGAATGTCCGACCATCTGTTCGTGTACTCAAGCTGAAACGAACTTGGGTTCTGCAGCAGGACAATGATCCTAAACACACCAGCAAGTCCACCACCGAATGGCTGAAGAAAAACAAAATGAAGACTTTGGAGTGGCCTAGCCAAAGTATAGACCTGAATCCTATTGAGATGTTGTGGTATGACCTTAAAAAGGCCGTTCATGCTCGAAAACCCTCTAATGTAACTGAATTAGGACAATTCTGCAAAGATGAGTGGGCCAAAATTCCTCCAGGACGCTGTAAAAGCCTCATTGCACGTTATCGCAAACGCTTGGTTGCAGTTGTTGCTGCTAAGGGTGGCCCAACCAGTTATTAGGTTTAGGGGGCAATCACTTTTTCACACAGGGCCATGATGGTTTGGATTTTTTTTCACCTTTAATAATAAACACCTTCATTTACAAATTGCATTTTGTGTTTACTTGTGTTGTCCTTGACTATTGTTTAAATTGGTTTGATGTTCCGAAACACTTAAGTGTGACAAACATGCAAAGGAACAGGAAATGAGGAAGGGGGCAAACACTTTTTCACACCACTGTACATTGTACATTCACATCGGTCCCTACCCTCAAGGAGCTTACAATCTAAGGTCCCCTAACTCACATTCATATATTAGGGCCAATTTAGACAGAAGCCAATTAACCACTTAAGCCCCGGACCAATTTGCAGCCAAACACTGATCCTCAATCCGACCAATCATAAGCGGGTCTGAGACCCGTTTTCCGAATGGCCGAAAAGAGAAGAGTTGCCGCCCCCCAAAATAAATTACCACGGGCCACTGTGTTTAACCCTTCACTACTTTGTCCAAAATGAAAAAAGAACAGCTTTGGATATACTTTATCAAACCAAACACCACCAAAAATGTCACAATAACCATTATGAGCATGTTACACAATGTCATGTAATCAGAGAACTTCTCTAGCTAACAACTTGTCAAAACAGGACTTATAACATGATGGACTGGGAAATGTGGACTATGGTCGCTTGTCTATCTTGGGAGCAAGCAAGTGAGAATGGTATGGGATCATACCATAGAGAACGAATGTAGCCACCATCTAACAGGAATAGGATCACTGAATGCTAAAACAAATGAATTTGGAGATTTGGAGGGGGTGCGAGTAACAGAAGGGACATTTTTTATTTAAGAATACATACTTGAATAGATTTATTTTTTTCTTTGTAAACTAGAGTTTAGTGTCACTTAAAGTCTAAATCACAATGTGACTTATTTTTAAAGTAACCCTGTCAGCCTTCTAATAACTATAAGTTCTTCCTAAGAGCATGCTCCAAAACCTGTTGGCAATTACTATTAGCTGGAAAAACCTCCTCTGTGTGCCCCCCTGGTTTTAGGCATACTTTAAAACTAAGGGCTTGACTTCCTTGACTCTTGGGCCCAGTGTCAAGGCCAAACCATCTGCCATCCAAATTTCCAATGACAAGCCCTCAGTGGCAAAATCAGGGAGCCCTCACTGGATATTGGCCCCATAGGTGGGCTAGGTTTAGCAATAAAAAAAAAAAATCAGGAGGGGTTGAGAGACAACTTTCTTTAGATTGTTGATTTGCCACCTGCTGGGCAAACTTTAGAAATCACAAGCATAAAAGGAAGACTTTTTACCTGAGGATAACTGGTCCACAATAGGATGGGTGGATCTTGCTGCAGGAATCCTCCAACTGGAGCCTCTCTCCGGGGCTAATGTCAAAATTATGCTTTGGGTAACTAACCAGCCAGCTGTAGTCCACCCCGGTCTTGATCTTCCGATACTCATTCTCCTTCTCGCGATGCTGTTTCTCGGCCTGCTTCATCTGCCAGCTGAGTTCCATCATAAGTGTATCCACCACCATGTCGGAGGGGTTCCTCTGAGATAGTCTTAAATTGGACTCATTCCACCTGAACCAAGACGTCAGTGCCATTGCCTAAATCAAACAAAAGCACCATAATGTAAAAAAAATAAACAATTTCATGAGTGATGTCATCTGTCATCCTTGAAAGATCAGCAAAATCAGTCAGTTTAAAAACTCCTTCAGACAATTCTTTGCTGCACTTTCTCTTCTCCATGTTCCTTGTGGCACACAGAGACACACAACAGAAAGGTTGAGTCAATTTTTCACCATTTTACCTGGTTGCCGGTGTGATTTCTATATTGTCAGCACCTGTTAATTGATACAGGTGAGTTTAATTACAAATTAGAGGAGCATCACAAACTTGGAATGCAATTATTTCTTACAATTTTGAGAAGGTGCCAATAATTGTGTCCAGTCCATTTTTGGAGTTTTTTCGTGGAATGTGTCAAATTTGGCTTTTTGTTTCTCCACTTTTTTGTGTCATACAAATACAAACAAAAGAAATAAACACCTGAATGCCTAAACATTTGTAATTGCAACAATTTTATGGGCAAAGTGGTGCATTATCTGACAGAAATGCAGGGGTGCCAATTATTTTGGCCGTGACTGTACATAATAGTTTGTAGACACTATAACTTTCACGCAAACCATTTAATATACACTTATTTTTATCAAAAACATGTAGCAGAATACATTTTGGCCAAAATTTATGAAGAAATTAGATTATTTTTTTTTTTATTGGATAGGTTTTATAGTAGAAGTAAAAAAATATTGTTTTCAAAATATTTGGTCTTTTTTTGTTTATATATTGCAAAAAAAAACAGTGGTGATCAAAAACTACCAATAGAAAGCTCTATTTGTGTGAAATAAATGATATACATTTTGTTTGGGTACAGCGTTGCATGACCACATAATTGCCATTTAAAGTAGTAGTGCTAAACAGCAAAAAAATGGCCTGGTCATAAAGGGGGTAAAATCTTCTGGAGCTGAAGTGGTTAAAGTCTAGGTTTTGTGCTGCTTAAAATAGTTTGTTTGGGCCTCTCCATGTCAGCCAATCAGAAAAAGCCTTGTATTATTTCATAATATATCATCTTAACCCCTTCACGCCAACCGTACGTAAATATGCGGCCCCACTGGACTGGTCTTTTTTCCGTGGGAGGCCGCATATTTGTGGATCTCCCTTTGTGCTGGGAGCACACCGCACTGCGATCTCCCAACACAGAGACCAGAATCTCAGGCCCCGTACTAATGATCAGGACCCAGATCTCCCGATTCCGGTTCATGTGATCAGTAACTGTGAAGCCAACCCCCAGTTTTTTTTTCTCTGTGAATGGAGGAGAGAGATGCATTATATCTCACTCTCTCTTCGCAGAAAAAAAATATGTAAAAAAAAAAATAAATAAATAAAAAATGCCTAGATAAAAAGGTTTATAGAAAATAACTCAATCTGGGTGGCCGCACTCCAACAACGATTTCTTTACTGGTTAAAAACCATACAGAAAAATATGAAATCATCAGCTTTGATCAAGGTTTGATCTAGGTGAGTGCCAGGGTTAGTGTTTGGGTCAAGATCAGGGTCAAAGGTCAAGGTCAGGATATATTATATATATTTTTTTATATATTTTTGTTTTCTACAGGATTTTTTTTTTTTTTTTTTTTGGATTAATGGGCACTATTGTTTTTGGGCTACAAACAACAACTAACATACAAATACAGTAAAACCTTGGTTGGAGAGCGTTTTTGCAAGACAAGCAACATTTTTAAATAAATTTTGACTTGATATTACAAATAGCGTCATGTCACAACTGAGTATAAAAGAAAAGAGAGGTGCCTCTAAGTGTAGAAATACAGTTACATTTAATAAGGGTACAACATTTAGACACTCTCATGGTTGATGATTAAAACAGGCACATCTAAGTATGCAGGCATCCGGGGTAAAGATGTCCACATAGACAATTCTCTGCACCACCATTGACGTTGTCCCTTCCACGCTGCGCTCCATGAGCGCCTCAAGCCTTGCTTTCAGATCGCTGTACTGCAGGGTAGTCTTCTCGGTCACGACTGCAGACAGCATTAGGCCCCTTTCAGACATACGGATCCGTATTTAGTCCTCCGCTTGCTCAGCGGGGATTGCTCCATTGATCCCCGCTGTGCAGGGACGACCTGTCAGAGCTCCGCTCTCCCCTATGGGGGGATCGGATGATTACGGACCGCCTGTCCATTTTAATCCGATGAGATCCGCCAGACGGATGGAAATTAGGGTTTGCATCCGTCTGGATTTTGCGGAGTGGATCGGATGAGGGCGGATCGGATGTCAGCGGTCACCGCTGACATCCAACGCTCCATAGAGGTGCATGGAGCGCCCTTTCAGATCCGCCTGAAAAAACTGGTCCGCACATGTGAAAGGGGCCTTACTCTGGATGCCTGCATACTTTTTTTTTTTTAACAGTAAATGATGCCTGCATACTTAGATGTGCCTCTTTTAATCATCAACCATGTGAGTTGCTAAATGTTGTACCTTCATTAAACGTAACCATATTGCTACACTTATGCCCCGTACACACGTGTCCTATCGGACCATGTTGTCGGAAATTCCGACCGTGTGTGGGCTCCATCGGACTTTTTCCGTCGGAATTTCCGACGGAAAAAGTTTGAGATCCTGCTCTCAAATTTTCCGACAACAAAGTCCTATCGGACTTTTTCCGATCGTGTGTAGCGAATTCCGCCGGACAAAGTGCCACGCATGCTCAGATCACATTACAAGACCAAAGCTATTGGCTACTAGCCTCTACGTAGTCCCGTCGTATGCAATGAGCGTCACCACGTTCAGAATGATCGGATTTTCCGACAACTTTGTCCGACCGTGTGTATGCAACACCAGTGTTGGACAAAATCCGTCGGAAAAAGCTTGATGGATTTTCTGGTCGGAATTTTCAACCGTGTGTACGGGGCATTAGAGGCGCCTCTCTTCACTTTTATACTCTGTAGCTCTTGCTGGATTTTGGTTCTAATACCCCTGTGGAGGCTGCCATTTGTGGATGGACATTTTATGGTTACACAACCTGGTCACATTGCTGTAATCTTTTTATATGGACTATAAAATGAAAGACTTATGAATAAATGGTTGTGGAATGAATCATTTGAGTTTCCATTATTTCTTATGGGGAAATTAGCTTTGATATACAAGTGCTTTGGATTACAAGCATGCTTCCGGAACGAATAATGCTCGCAATCCAAGATATTACTGTAAAGCCCCATACACACGGTCGGATTTTCCGATGGATTCTGTCCTATCGGACAATGTTGTCGGAAATTCCGACCGTGTGTAGGCACCATCAGACATTTTCCATCGGATTGTCCGACGGACAAAGTTGTATCTCCTGCTCTATAAATTTTCCGACAACAAAGTCCAATCACACCAATTCCGATCGTGTGTAGCGAATTCCGACAGACAAAGCTCACATGACAGACAAAGCCACACATGCTCAGATCACATTACAAGACCAAAGCTATTAGCTACTAGCCTCTACGTAGTCCCGTCGTAGGCAACAAACGTCACCACGTTCAGAATGATCGGATTTTCCGACAACATTGTCCGACCGTGTGTATGCAACACCAGTGTCGGACTAAATCCGTCGGACCAAATCCGATGGATTTGGTGGTCGGATTTTCCGACCGTGTGTATGGGGCTTATGTGGTATCGCTGCGATCATCAGAAGCAGGAGAATTTATTTTGGGTTGTTCTTTGGTAGTAGGTAGGGTAGTAGCAAGAAATATACAGCTACATTTAAAAATATTTTTTTTTTTACTATTATGGTTCAGTTTTCCTTTGATAAAAATAATAATAATAATAAAAATAAATAAAAAATCAGGAGATATCCATTACCACCAAAAGAAAGCCCAATTTGTCCTGAAAAAAACAAGGTATATTTCACCTGGATGCACAAATTAGTGATGATGTGTACAGTTTTCCTAACGCATGTCAAAGTTTCAAAATTGTGCTTAGGCATTAAGATTTGTTTTACTGTTAGGCACAATGGGGTTAATCATAATCTTTTGCCTACGACACAGCGCACTCCCGTTTGTAAATGTCTGAATGTCGTGTTTAGCTGGTATGGTATACAGTATTAGAGGTCTATTAAACTCTGTGAACCTGAAGTTGTGAACCACTAAACAATCTAATACAGAGAGATTCTTTAAGCTTCTTTGTGGGTTAGCAGACCCCGTCTGGAGAGTCTCTCCGCTCCTGCCAATTACAGTTAATCCTGGATTTCTATATATATCTGAGCTCCTCACAAGTGCTATAGCTCTGCTTTGATAAACCATTTTGTTCACAGTCAAAGACTATCATCCGTCCACGTGTGGCACCACCTACACGTGACACAGAACTGAGAAGCTGGGTGTTAATGACTGGGGTGATGAACGAATAACAAACTGGATTTTATTGAACTGACAAAAGAGTGTATATATATCAACACGTACTTAACCAGCGTTCTTGATACTGTTTGAAATGTTGCAGGTTTTGAAATCTAAAGCTGGCCATAGATGGATCGAAATTCAACCAGTTCAGCAGGGATTGCCCGAATTTCGATACATCTATATACATCTTGATCGTCTCTACAAGACTCTGGTCCGGCCGCACCTAGAGTATGCTGTCCAGTTCTGGGCACCAGTCCTCAGGAAGGATGTACTGGAAATGGAGCGAGTACAAAGAAGGGCAACAAAGCTAATAAAGGGTCTGGAGGATATTAGTTATGAGGAAAGGTTGCGAGCACTGAACTTATTCCCTCTGGAGAAGAGATGCTTGAGAGGGGATATGATTTCAATATACAAATACCGTACTGGTGATCCCACAATAGGGATCAAACTTTTTCGTAGAAGGAAGTTTAACAAGACACGTGGCCACTCATTAAAATTAGAAGACAAAAGGTTTAATCTTAAACTACGTAGAGGGTTTCTTTACTGTAAGCCCCCGCACACACGGTCAGAAATTTCGACCACAAAATCCGTCTGATTTTTTCTGACGGATTTTGTCCGACACTGGTGTTGCGTACACACAGTCGGACAAAGTTGTCGGAAAATCTGATCATTCTGAACGTGGTGACGTTCGTTGCCTACAATGGAACTACGTAGAGGCTAGTAGCCAATAGCTTTGGTCTCGTAATTTGATCTGAGCATGCGTGGCACTTTGTCTGTCGGAATTCTCTTCACACGATCGGAAAAAGTCAGATCGGATTTTGTTGTCGGAAAATTTAAGAGCAGGATCTCAAATTTTTTCCATCAGAAATTCCGACGGAAAAAGTCTGATGGAGCCCACACACGGGCGGATTTTCCGACAACATGGTGGCAAGGATGTGGAATTCCCTTCTACAGGTGGTGGTCTCAGCGGGGAGCATCAATAGTTTCAAGAAACGACAGCAACATACAGGGATATACAATGTAATGCTGACATATAATCACACACATAGGTTGGACTTGATGGACTTGTGTCTTTTTTCAACCTCACCTACTATGTAACTAAGGGGCGGAACCCCACGCCAATTTTTTTTTTCATTTTGGCGGGGGGTTCCCCTTCATCCTCAGCACACAAGTCGCACCGCAAGTCGGATCATAATGATCCGACTTCTAGTGCGATTTCTATTCAAATCAATGGGCTCCCATAGAGAACCATTGATTTTGAATAGAGGCAGAGAAACGCTGCTAAAAGCTAGCGCCGCTGAACGTGCATTAACGGCAGTGCAAACGCTGATAAAATCACGTTTTTCAACCAGCGTTTTCTGCCAGCAATCTGGCATCCAGAAACAGCTTTTTTGAGCTCCAGTGTGCATGGAGCCTTAATGTGTAGCAGAAAGTAATTAAAGTAAAAGTATTGTAAATTTTCAGCGAGTACCTATTCTGAGTAATTATTATGTTTACCTTAAAGTGGATGTAAACCACAAATTTTTTATTTTTTTTGTTGATGTCATAATGTAGAGCAGGGATATGCAATTAGCGGACCTCCAGCTGTTGCAGAACTCCAAGTCCCATGAGGCATAGCAAGAATCTGACAGCCACAAGCATGATACCCAGAGGCAGAGGCATGATGGGACTTGTAGTTTTGCAACAGATGGAGGTCCGCTAATTGCATATCCCTGATGTAGAGAATAAAATTTCCTTTCATTTGAGCCCAGTCTCGCCACACAGATTTACTCGAGGCCTGAGAAATCCTCTTTTATTTTTCAGTTAGAGAAATCTTGACAAAGTCTTGAAAACTTTGTCTAAAACGCCCCCTTGCTGTGAGTGACAGGTGATTTACATATTTCATGCACTAGCCTGAGACAGGTTATCATCAGATCACTGGATGATCTACTCTGCCCAGCTCTGACTACAAACATGTCCCCTAAATCACTTGTCTGTCTATAGTCTGCTGACTGTTCACTGCATCCCATGATGAGAAACATCCAGTCAAAACACAGTAAAGCTGGGAGAGCTGGAGGGGAGGGGGATGTGAATTGTGAACTTTTTACACAGGATGTGCCTGTCTCAGGCTAGTGCATGAGATATGTAAATCACCTGTCACTCACAACAAGGGGGCGTTTTTGACAAAGTTTTCAAGACTGTCAAGATTTCTCTAAACTGAACAATAAAAGAGGATTGCTCAGGCCTCGAGTAAATCTGTGTGGCAAGACTGGGCTCAAATGAAAGGAAATCTTATTCTCTACATTATGGCATCAAAAAGCATTTTTGCAGCTTTTTACAAGCATTTTCAGGGCTCCATTTACACCCGAGTGTATAGATTTACTGGTGCTTTTTGGGTGCTTTTTTAAGCTTTTTACAGGCATTTTTCAAGCGTTTTAGAAGTGTATTACAAGCGTTTTACAGCTTCAGGCATTTTTCTTTAGTGAATAGAAAGCACCAGGGGGAAGACAGGGAGAGGAAATTAGGGGTGGAGAGCTGCTATTTGAGCAGAAAACGCATGTAAAACGCTCAAATCAGGCGTTTCTATTGAAGTCTATGGGTCCAAAACCGCTTGTATTTTGCCAGAAAGAAGCTCCTGTACTTTTTTGAGCAATGGCGTTTTGCTACAGGTGAAATTTCTGGGATTTGGCTTGTTGAGCATTTTAGAGCTACAAGCTTCAAGCAGAAAATCGCTCAGGTGTGAACGGGGCCTAATGGTGAAGTTTAACCTGCTTATATTTTACCTTTGCTGATTTCTTACTCTCCCCCTCTGTAACATGCTGATGAAATATTAAATAAAACCTTTCAATTTTCATTATATCACTTGTTTTAGATCCACAGTCATCAGTAAGTCCCTTTGATTCTTTATGTAATAAAGGCAGATCATGGCTGGTGGGAAGGGGCCGGCAGGGTGCTGTACATAGCTACCTGAAAACATCACAGTACTCATCTAAAGAACCATCAGGACCTCATACAAGCAGTGGGTTGGCTCTTAGGTGGGGATATGCAACTGTCCAAATGCTTTGTCTGGAGGAGTGGGAGTTCCAGGGAAGGTTTACTTTGCATGCAAACTTCCCTAGGGGGCACCCCCATGTGATGTTGAGCCTCAAGGGTCGAAAGAATTGAGACTCAATGAATGAAAGGAGCCAGGGAAACACGTTTTTCTTCTGCTTAAAAAAATAAGTTTTTACCTTCCTATATATCTCAAGTTTAGAACAATGTGCCACTATATGACTTTTCTGATATAGTAGCGTTCCATGAGTGCCATGATCGGGTAGTTGTTCAGTCCTCTCAATGTGACAGAATTAACAGCTTATGCCCCGTACACACGGTCAGAAATTCCGACCACAAAATCCGTCTGATTTTTTCCGACGGATTTTGTCCGACACTGGTGTTGCATACACATGGTCGGACAAAGTTGTCGGAAAATCTGATCATTCTGAACGTGGTGACGTTCGTTGCGTACGACGGGACTACGTAGAGGCTATTAGCCAAAAGCTTTGGTCTTGTAATGTGATCTGAGCATGCGTGGCACTTTGTCCGTCGGAATTCGCTACACACGATCGGAAAAAGTCCGATAGGACTTTGTTGTCGGAAAATTTGAGAGCAGGATCTCAAACTTTTTCCTTTGGAAATTCCGACGGAAAAAGTCCGATGGAGCCCACACACGGTCGGAATTTCCGACAACATGGTCCGATAGGACATTTTCCGTCGGAAAATCCGACCGTGTGTACGGGGCATTAGACAGCTGGAGCTCCTCACCTCCTAAACCAGGGATGAAATATCCCACACACTGAAAGTCATCACATTGGGGACTAATATAGACTAATATAGTGTTCCACACCTACACCCTAGACATGAAGAACTTCCAGTGTGACAAAGTCAGACTAGTCTACATCACCACTTCAACCTCTCTGTAACTAACAATCCTGCTCTCCACATTTTGTAAGTTCTTGCATTAGGAATGTCGACCAGAAGAGTTAAACATGGTTCTGTTTACCGAGAACAAGTCTGATATAAATCCAACACAGGGTCATATTCCTTAACAAGGTCAACACCTTGCTGCATATTCTTTAGTCACAGTAGAAACACAAGGCAACTCTTCATGGTGCTTTTATTTACAGTCAACAAGAGGAGAAGCCTTAGCACTCGCACTTGTCATAGCCAAAAATAAATTCCATTGTCTCTGGTATCAAAAATACACGTCCTCTTTTATATCCCTTCTCCCAGGGAGGAGTACATTGCTTACCCCCAAAGGGGAAAGCACTCACCAACAAGTTTCCTACATAGTGGCCTAAATGTTCCTCACTCGACCAGAGACCTTCTTCCTATCACAAGATTTTTTCTACTCCACATACCACCCAACCTCTCCCTCTTGGGCAGTGGTCTCCAAACTGCTGCCCTTTGCTTCCTTTTATCCTGCCCTTGGGGCATTATTTCCCCCACTGTCAGCAACAGTGCAAAATAGTTCCTGCAACTGACACCGACAATGGGGCATTATTGGAGATTTGGGACTGTCTATGGTACATACACAAAAAAGAGTAATTTCATAAAGATATAATAAAATTGCTTGTTTTATTAACATAAAAAAAATTATTTTTATTTTATGTTTTTATTTTGAAAAAACAGAGAAATACATACAATATTAGACTCCATGTACAGCAGTATATGAATCATAGGGTTCAAAGAAATTACATACAGTTCCTAATAGAGCACCTATATTATCATACATTCAATGTACACAGGTCATGATACTTGTCCAATCACTCGACATGTTTCGCCTATAAAGGCTTCATCAGGAGACAAGGATAAAATATATTTGCAGATGGACGGAAGTTTTTTAGAGATTTTTCGTATTCTATGGTATGTATACAAAACAATATATTGGTTAGTATATATAAAACAGTTGATAATCGTTAAAACGTTATATATGCTGCATAGAATGTGCAGTGACAGGGATGTCTGGTGAAGTCAATTTACACATGCATGGTTCCCTACCTCCAATGTTATAGTGATCATACGCATGGTCAGGCTTCCAAATAGAGATGCCAATGGTTGCACTGGAGCACCCCCCAAGAAGGGAACCCACACAGGGACGTACCCAGCGATCACCACCTATCGTGGCTGGGGAGTTGTAGGGGGAGAGGAAAGTCCTATAACTTCATCCAATAAAGTATTTGTAGGGCCTGTGGAGTACAAATGTACTTATTAGTCTCAATTATTTTCACATAAGCCATAATCATTCGTACGGTGGCAAAGTGGTGTGACCGTGCCCACTATCAGTTGTCACGCTTTACCTACCTCAACGAAAACTTGTAAAGATCTATGCTTGTAAGAGGCTCGGGTCGATCAGCCCCCCAAACAAATAGAACCGAATGGGGGGAAGCGAATGGGAACTGCTGGGTCTTAGTTTTGAGTGTATATCCACTGAATCAGGACAATTTCTAAAAGGTAACAAAGCAAAAGAAGAAAAACCCCAGTGAAAATGCATAGGAACCATATCCAGTACATTTCATGGATCCCCAGAAAATGGGGGCGTTATATTCCCGTACCTTATCATAGAATATATATGGCATCAGAGCGTGTCATGCTTGATGGCTGGTCAACCCATATATTGCCCCTAACGGGGCTAGGTAAAGCATCCAAGGCCTATGAGAAGGACATTAGAGATAGTTGTAGTAGTTTCATATATTCGAGTTTGCGGTGGACAGAAAGTCCACCAGTTAAATAAATTTGGTTGAGTCAATTTACCTGTTCTAGACCGTTCCCAGAGCGTCCCGAGCCTCACATCCACCTCAGTCTGACACAGCGTCAGACTGGGTTTAAGTAGTCTCCCCCCGTGGCGCCAAATGCGCACGGCGTGTGACGTCACGCCGTGCTGACGTCACGCGGACGTAGTGCGGAGATCAGGCGGCGCCTAACCCGGACCAGGTGACCGGAGTGTTTCCTGTGGGGAAACACTTCCGGTGCACAGTTCAGCTGGGACTGACCTGGCATGCCCTGCTGACAGCAGCCAAGCTGTACTGTCAGTTAAGGGCATGATAGGGTCCCTGTAGATGGAGACCTCAAACTTGGTGGCCGGGTCAGGACTAGCAGCCGATCCCCGACCCGGAAGCGCGGCGGGCAGGAGACCACCCTAGGGTGGACAAGACCAACCACGCCACGCAACCGGATAAGTCCATACAATTCCCCAAAGCCCTGGGGCGATCGCCAAATGGGGCACTCCCCGTGCATTGTCCCCTGGGGCCTGCGCCAGCGCAAAGTCCACCGGAATCAATATGAACTTTTAAAGAGAAAAAAAAAAAAAAAAAAAAACAAAAAAAAAAAAGGAAGATTAAAAAGGACACCCTGCATATACACCTTCACTGCAGCATATAATTCTTATTCTTTTTTATTGTGAAATTATTGTTGTACATGTAGTTTTTTAACACAAAAATAAACATATTTGCAAGGCAAAAACCATATTAATCAGCACTTTCACCCCCACATAAAGGGGGGGGCGAAATATTACATGAGCAAGCACGTCTCAGCACACACAGATCGAGGCCAAATTCGGGCCCTATATGGCCCTCGTATAAGGCCTAGCGGTGCTCAGCTGCTCGTGCTGGCAAGGAGAGGGAAGGGACGTGGGAAGGGAAGGGAAGGGGAAGGGACGGGAAGGAGGGGGATGAGGGAAGAAAGGAGGGGGAGGGGAAGGGACAACGATGGGAAGAATACAGCTGGCGAGAGAGTGAAAAGCAGAAGGCGAGGCATAAGGAACCACATATTAAAGGAAGGGTTTAAAGCTGATTCCTTCGTTGAGGCCCGGATATCGGGTAGCCCCCAACAAATAAATCCATCTAGTTTCGATCTGTAAAAGTTTCTTGTCTAGATCACCCCCTCGTTCCTGTTGGGGGAGGTGCTCAAGGCTATAGAAACCAATGAATTTAAGATCAAAATTGTGATATAGGCCTACATGGCGGCTAATTGGTGTCTCCATTTTGCGTTTACATATTAGTGATACATGATCCCTCATACGACAGAAAAGTGGGCGTTTTGTTTTTCCCACATAGAATGCTCCACATAGGCATTTCATCAAATATACTGATCCTATTGATTGGCAGTTAGTGCGATGTTTTGGAGTCCATATTCTACCATCTGGCAGATCTATGTTCTTTCCTTCCAAGATAAAGCGGCAAAATTTACATTTACCACATTTGTATGTACCTGGGACTTGTTTCTTATTGTTCTGATCGCTCGAGTAATGGCTACTTACCAAAGTGTCACGTAATGAACGTGACCTTTTGTATGTAATTTCTGGATAAGGTTTGATATACTTGGATATTTTCTCATCAGTGGATAATAAATACCAAAATTTTTTGTATATGTTGCGTACCTTCTTGTGTTGTCGGTTGTATTTAGTAACAACTCGTGTACTCTCCTGGGTCTTAGCCCGTCTAGGTTTGTATAGTAGGAGTTGTCTGTTCATATTCACTACTTGATTGTAGGCTTTCCTGAGACATGTTTTACTGTACCCTCGCAGTAGGAGGCGTTCACGCAGAAGATTCGCCTCTCGCTGAAAATCATCGAGGTGCGTACAATTTCGCTTTATCCTTAGAAATTGGCTGTAAGGGATGCTTTTAATTAACTTCTCAGGGTGGGAGCTACTCGCGTGCAACATACTGTTGCCTGCTGAGGCTTTTCTATAGAGGGTAGAACACAATGTCCCTTTCTCATCAACAAAAAGTTCGACGTCCAAGAAGGTAATCCTTTTCTGATCGTAATTGAAGGTAAATTTTAGATTGTATTCATTATTTTGTAATTCGTCCAGAAATGCAATAAGGTCCTCCTTCGATCCCGACCATATCATGAGGACGTCATCAATGTAACGACTCCATGATAAGATCTGACCGATCGATAGGCTTTTACTCTCATCAGAGAATAAATCTCGCTCCCATCCCCCCAGATACAGGTTCGCATATGAGGGTGCACATTTTGCCCCCATAGCGACCCCCTGTATCTGGAGGTAATGGGAGCGTTTAAACACAAATATGTTATGCATCAACACGAAGCTGAGTAATTCCAATACAAACTCATTATATTTCCATGAATCGATATCTCTTTCTGTCAAAAATTCCCCTATCACCTCGATACCCTTTTTGTGTGGGATCGAGTTGTAGAGGGCCTCTATGTCAATGGCTACAAGCCATGCATTTGTAGGGATCTGTAAACCGTCTGTGCTTTTCAGAAGTTCTATAGTGTCTTTGACATAAGAGAATAAACATTTTACATGCGGATACAGATACTCATCAACCAATTGGCTGGCTTTTTCCGTCAGAGACCCACATCCTGAGATTATGGGACGGCCTGGTGGCGATGTCAAGTTCTTATGTACCTTGGGCAAGGCATAGAACGTGGGAGTGGTGAATGAGGTCATATCTAGAAAATCATAGGTTTTAGCATCTATGGTGCCGTTTATACGGGCCTTAGTTATTATATTTTTATATTTATTCATATAGTAATTTACATGTGAGGCTGGTACCGATCTGTACCAGGTTTTGTTTGATATTATATCTAAACACATTTTTTCATAATTCTCTACGTCTAGAATAACCAAGTTCCCTCCTTTGTCTGATGGTTTAATTACAATATTGCTATTTGTTTTAAGGGTTTTCAGTGCTTCTTTGAGTTCCTTCGGCAGATTGGTTTGAGGTCCAGTCTGCCAGTTAGTGGATTCTATTTCCTTTGTGACCTGTATAACAAAGGCCCAAATATTGGTATTCCCCTGTAGGACAGGAAAGGATTTTGATTTTGGTTTATACATTTTAGGGTTACCGAAGTTTTGAGCACCAGGAGCCGATGGATCCGTGGGGCGGGGGCAGGGGGGAGGAAAATTCACCCCCTGTTGGATAATGGGGGTGGCGGATGGACTAGTGAATGTCCAACCCTCCTCCTCCGGATTGCCCTCGTCCCACAGATCCATCAGGTCCTGTAGTGCCCTTAAGTCTTCAAAGGTGACTCCTTCTATATTGGCGTTATTCTGTTCGCCAATAGGAGTGTCAAGTGATGTTTTATCATAGATAACTTTGTACATCAGGCGACGTGCGAAGAGGTGAAGGTCCTTAACCAGTTCAAACTTATCTGCATTTTCATCGGGACAAAAGGTAAGACCCAGCTGCAATACCTTAGTCTCATTGTCTGAGAGAGGATAGGAGGACAGGTTAATGATATCAAACTTGTCCCGACTCACCAAAGCTTGGGAGCCGGGACGCGTTATTTTAAAGGCTGGCTAGTTTTTTTCATTGGAGTGGTTAGTGGCAAAGTGCGTTTCCGATCACTCGTAGTGCTTGAGAAAATTGGAGCTGTTTTCACCTCCACATGAGGGTCCAAGTTTGTCCCTCCACAGGCCTGTCCCTGTAGTGGATGACCCACCACCAGGGAAATTGAATCAACATTCCTGGTGGGGGTGATGGGTGATACCAAAGAATGATTCAGTGTACTATTTGATAGAGTTGTATTCAATGTAGTATTATGTTTGTTCTGTTGAGAACGTGATTTTTTGTCCTTACTGCTCACTTTGTCTGACCGTGGTCGACTCTGTAGACTAGTTTCACTCTCTTTTTTTCTTTTACGTATTGCTCCCTCATGTTGTAATTTATCCTTCCGCAGAGCTATAGGGACAAAGGATGTTGAAGAAGTGGATGATATATCCAGTTCTCCAAGATCCAAGCTAGGGATTTGTAGGTCCTGATTCAAATTCCCTCTTCTCACGGGATGTTTGTTCATTTGGTTCCATTTATACGCCTGTTCATAAGTGTATGCTTTTTTATCACGTTGATATTTATTTTCTTTTGTTTTAATTAAGTTTGTTGCATACTTTGTTAAATGGTCCCTAAGGTTCTTCTCTTTCTCTGGGAAACAGATATGAGATCCCAGGTTGGCATTCTCTTCCTGCCACCTGAGGATCTCAAGATCCAGTTCAGCAATGTCCTTATCATATTGTTCGCTTAAAATTTTCATCATTTGCAAAGAGCATGTTTGCAAGTTCTCCTCCCACATATTTTTAATGTTAGGTTCTACTTTTTTCATATTCGGGAAAATCTGTATACGAAGTCCCCAGGGTACTATCCTGTTGGATCTATATTTTTCAAAGAATTCTTTGTGCCAAAATAAACGAGTCAGCCGTTGAAGACTGGAAAAATATGTACTCACATCTGCCTCATTAATGTCTTCCTTGGAACGGTAAAGATTAACATCCGTTACAAAGCCTGCCCAAGCCTGACCGCAATAATCTGACATGTTGAATGTGTGATCCTTTACTCACCAACCGCTTCTCACTTCTCTATAGATTTGACTCACCAGCTGTTCCCCCTCTCCCTGTAGATGTAACGCGCCTGGAGTAGAGGATGGATTTAGGGGGCACACAGAAAGGGGTACGCGGGCCACGCCCAAATCTCTTCTCACCTACGTGTCTAAGACGTGCTTGCCATGAAAACAAAAATATACAAAAAATACAAGATTATTTGAAATTCATACAGAAAACGTCATACATCATAAATCATTACTAGCATATACAATATCTATGTAAAATCTTGGGAGAACACTCCAGTCTAGTGAGCTATGAAAATTTCTATACCCAGGGTAGCACCAATTTAAGTTAGTTGATAAAGATATGGCTATTATAGAACATATACCTAGACCGGAGTTTCTTCTCAGGATTTAGTTGTATATGCTAGTAATGATTTATGATGTATGACGTTTTCTGTATGAATTTCAAATAATCTTGTATTTTTTGTATATTTTTGTTTTCATGGCAAGCACGTCTTAGACACGTAGGTGAGAAGAGATTTGGGCGTGGCCCGCGTACCCCTTTCTGTGTGCCCCCTAAATCCATCCTCTACTCCAGGCGCGTTACATCTACAGGGAGAGGGGGAACAGCTGGTGAGTCAAATCTATAGAGAAGTGAGAAGCGGTTGGTGAGTAAAGGATCACACATTCAACATGTCAGATTATTGCAGTCAGGCTTGGGCAGGCTTTGTAACGGATGTTAATCTCTACCGTTCCAAGGAAGACATTAATGAGGCAGATGTGAGTACATATTTTTCCAGTCTTCAACGGCTGATAGAAAAAAAGACTCGTTTATTTTGGCACAAAGAATTCTTTGAAAAATATAGATCCAACAGGATAGTACCCTGGGGACTTCGTATACAGATTTTCCCGAATATGAAAAAAGTAGAACCTAACATTAAAAATATGTGGGAGGAGAATTTGCAAACATGTTCTTTGCAAATGATGAAAATTTTAAGCGAACAATATGATAAGGACATTGCTGAACTGGATCTTGAGATCCTCAGGTGGCAGGAAGAGAATGCCAACCTGGGATCTCATATCTGTTTCCCAGAGAAAGAGAAGAACCTTAGGGACCATTTAACAAAGTATGCAACAAACTTAATTAAAACAAAAGAAAATAAATATCAACGTGATAAAAAAGCATACACTTATGAACAGGCGTATAAATGGAACCAAATGAACAAACATCCCGTGAGAAGAGGGAATTTGAATCAGGACCTACAAATCCCTAGCTTGGATCTTGGAGAACTGGATATATCATCCACCTCTTCAACATCCTTTGTCCCTATAGCTCTGCGGAAGGATAAATTACAACATGAGGGAGCAATACGTAAAAGAAAAAAAGAGAGTGAAACTAGTCTACAGAGTCGACCACGGTCAGACAAAGTGAGCAGTAAGGACAAAAAATCACGTTCTCAACAGAACAAACATAATACTACATTAAATACAACTCTATCAAATAGTACACTGAATCATTCTTTGGTATCACCCATCACCCCCACCAGGAATGTTGATTCAATTTCCCTGGTGGTGGGTCATCCACTACAGGGACAGGCCTGTGGAGGGACAAACTTGGACCCTCATGTGGAGGTGAAAACAGCTCCAATTTTCTCAAGCACTACGAGTGATCGGAAACGCACTTTGCCACTAACCACTCCAATGAAAAAAACTAGCCAGCCTTTAAAATAACGCGTCCCGGCTCCCAAGCTTTGGTGAGTCGGGACAAGTTTGATATCATTAACCTGTCCTCCTATCCTCTCTCAGACAATGAGACTAAGGTATTGCAGCTGGGTCTTACCTTTTGTCCCGATGAAAATGCAGATAAGTTTGAACTGGTTAAGGACCTTCACCTCTTCGCACGACGCCTGATGTACAAAGTTATCTATGATAAAACATCACTTGACACTCCTATTGGCGAACAAAATAACGCCAATATAGAAGGAGTCACCTTTGAAGACTTAAGGGCACTACAGGACCTGATGGATCTGTGGGACGAGGGCAATCCGGAGGAGGAGGGTTGGACATTCACTAGTCCATCCGCCACCCCCATTATCCAACAGGGGGTGAATTTTCCTCCCTCTTGCCCCCGCCCCACGGATCCATCGGCTCCTGGTGCTCAAAACTTCGGTAACCCTAAAATGTATAAACCAAAATCAAAATCCTTTCCTGTCCTACAGGGGAATACCAATATTTGGGCCTTTGTTATACAGGTCACAAAGGAAATAGAATCCACTAACTGGCAGACTGGACCTCAAACCAATCTGCCGAAGGAACTCAAAGAAGCACTGAAAACCCTTAAAACAAATAGCAATATTGTAATTAAACCATCAGACAAAGGAGGGAACTTGGTTATTCTAGACGTAGAGAATTATGAAAAAATGTGTTTAGATATAATATCAAACAAAACCTGGTATAGATTGGTACCAGCCTCACATGTAAACTACTATATGAATAAATATAAAAACATAATAACTAAGGCCCGTATAAACGGCACCATAGATGCTAAAACCTATGATTTTCTAGATATGACCTCATTTACCACTCCCACGTTCTATGCCTTGCCCAAGGTACATAAGAACTTGACATCGCCACCAGGCCGTCCCATAATCTCAGGATGTGGGTCTCTGACGGAAAAAGCCAGCCAATTGGTTGATGAGTATCTGTATCCGCATGTAAAATGTTTATTCTCTTATGTCAAAGACACTATAGAACTTCTGAAAAGCACAGACGGTTTACAGATCCCTACAAATGCATGGCTTGTAGCCATTGACATAGAGGCCCTCTACAACTCGATCCCACACAAAAAGGGTATCGAGGTGATAGGGGAATTTTTGACAGAAAGAGATATCGATTCATGGAAATATAATGAGTTTGTATTGGAATTACTCAGCTTCGTGTTGATGCATAACATATTTGTATTTAAACGCTCCCATTACCTCCAGATACAGGGGGTCGCTATGGGGGCTAAATGCGCACCCTCATATGCGAACCTGTATCTGGGGGGATGGGAGCGAGATTTATTCTCTGATGAGAGTAAAAGCCTATCGATTGGTCAGATCTTATCATGGAGTCGTTACATTGATGACGTCCTCATGATATGGTCGGGATCGAAGGAGGACCTTATTATATTTCTGGACGAATTACAAAATAATGAATACAATCTAAAATTTACCTTCAATTACGATCAGAAAAGGATTACCTTTTTGGACGTCGAACTTTTTGTTGATGAGAAAGGGACATTGTGTTCTACCCTCTATAGAAAAGCCTCAGCAGGCAACAGCATGTTGCACGCGAGTAGCTCCCACCCTGAGAAGTTAATTAAAAGCATCCCTTACAGCCAATTTTTAAGGATAAAGCGAAATTGTACGCACCTCGATGATTTTCAGCGAGAGGCGAATCTTCTGCGGGAACGCCTCCTACTGCGAGGGTACAGTAAAACATGTCTCAGGAAAGCCTACAATCAAGTAGTGAATATGAACAGACAACTCCTACTATACAAACCTAGACGGGCTAAGACCCAGGAGAGTACACGAGTTGTTACTAAATACAACCGACAACACAAGAAGGTACGCAACATATACAAAAAATTTTGGTATTTATTATCCACTGATGAGAAAATATCCAAGTATATCAAACCTTATCCAGAAATTACATACAAAAGGTCACGTTCATTACGTGACACTTTGGTAAGTAGCCATTACTCGAGCGATCAGAACAATAAGAAACAAGTCCCAGGTACATACAAATGTGGTAAATGCAAATTTTGCCGCTTTATCTTGGAAGGAAAGAACATAGATCTGCCAGATGGTAGAATATGGACTCCAAAACATCGCACTAACTGCCAATCAATAGGATCAGTATATTTGATGAAATGCCTATGTGGAGCATTCTATGTGGGAAAAACAAAACGCCCACTTTTCTGTCGTATGAGGGATCATGTATCACTAATATGTAAACGCAAAATGGAGACACCAATTAGCCGCCATGTAGGCCTATATCACAATTTTGATCTTAAATTCATTGGTTTCTATAGCCTTGAGCACCTCCCCCAACAGGAACGAGGGGGTGATCTAGACAAGAAACTTTTACAGATCGAAACTAGATGGATTTATTTGTTGGGGGCTACCCGACATCCGGGCCTCAACGAAGGAATCAGCTTTAAACCCTTCCTTTAATATGTGGTTCCTTATGCCTTGCCTTCTGCTTCTCACTCTCTCGCCAGCTGTATTCTTCCCATCGTTGTCCCTTCCCCTTCTCCTCTTTTTCTCCCATTCCCCTCCTTCCCGTCCTTTCCCCTTCCCTTCCCTTCCCACGCCCCTTCCCTCTCCTTGCCAGCAGGAGCAGCTGAGCACCGCCAGGCCTTATACGAGGGCCATATAGGGCCCGAATCTGGCCTCGATCTGTGTGTGCTGAGACGTGCTTGCTCATGTAATATTTCGCCCCCCCCCCTTTATGTGGGGGTGAAAGTGCTAATTAATATGGTTTTTGTCTTGTAAATATGTTTATTTTTGTGTAAAAAAACTACATGTACAACAATAATTTCACAATAAATAAGAATAAGAATTGTATGCTGCAGTGAAGGTGTATATGCAGGGTGTCCTTTTTAATCTCTCTTTTTTTTTTTTTAATTCTCTTTTTTTTCTTTTTTTTTCTCTTTACAAGTTCATATTGATTCCGGTGGACTTTGCGCTGGCGCAGGCCCCAGGGGACAATGCACGGGGAGTGCCCCATTTGGCGATCGCCCCAGGGCTTTGGGGAATTGTATGGACTTATCCGGTTGCGTGGCGTGGTTGGTTTTGTCCACCCTAGGGTGGTCTCCTGCCCGCCGCGCTTCCGGGTCGGGGATCGGTGGCTAGTCCTGACTCGGCCACCAAGTTTGAGGTCTCCATCTACAGGGACCCTATCATGCCCTTAACTGACAGTATAGCTTGACTGCTGTCAGCAGGGCATGCCAGGTCAGTCCCAGCTGAACTGTGTACCGGAAGTGTTTCCCCACAGGAAACACTCCGGTCACCTGGTCCGGGTTAGGCGCCGCCTGATCTCCGCACTACGTCCGCGTGACGTCAGCACGGCGTGACGTCACACGCCGTGCGCATTTGGCGCCACGGGGGGAGACTACTTAAACCCAGTCTGACGCTGTGTCAGACTGAGGTGGATGTGAGGCTCGGGACGCTCTGGGAACGGTCTAGAACAGGTAAATTGACTCAACCAAACTTATTTAACTGGTGGACTTTCTGTCCACCGCAAACTCGACTATATGAAACTATTACAACTATCTTTAATGTCCTTTTCATAGGCCTTGGATGCTTTACCTAGCCCCGTCTAGGGGCAATATATGGGTTGACCAGCCATCAAGCATGACACGCTCTGATGCCATATATATTCTATGATAAGGTACGGGAATATAACGCCCCCATTTTCTGGGGATCCATGAAATGTACTGGATATGGTTCCTATGCATTTTCACTGGGGTTTTTCTTCTTTTGCTTTGTTACCTTTTAGAAATTGTCCTGATTCAGTGGATAAACACTCAAAACTAAGACCCAGCAGTTCCCATTCGCTTCCCCCCATTCGGTTCTATTTGTATGGGGGGCTGATCGACCCGAGCCTCTTACAAGCATAGATCTTTACAAGTTTTCGTTGAGGTAGGTAAAGCGTGACAACTGATAGTGGGCACGGTCACACCACTTTGCCACCGTACGAATGATTATGGCTTATGTGAAAATAATTGAGACTAATAAGTACATTTGTACTCCACAGGCCCTACAAATACTTTATTGGATGAAGTTATAGGACTTTCCTCTCCCCCTACAACTCCCCAGCCACGATAGGTGGTGCTCGCTGGGTACGTCCTTGTGTGGGTTCCCTTCTTGGGGGGTGCTCCAGTGCAACCATTGGCATCTCTATTTGGAAGCCTGACCATGCGTAGGATCACTATAACATTGGAGGTAGGGAACCATGCATGTGTAAATTGACTTCACCAGACATCCCTGTCACTGCACATTCTATGCAGCATATATAACGTTTTAACGATTATCAACTGTTTTATATATACTAACCAATATATTGTTTTGTATACATACCATAGAACACGAAAAATCTCTAAAAAACTCTCGTCCATCTGCAAATATATTTTATCCTTGTCTCCTGATGAAGCCTTTATAGGCGAAACATGTCGAGTGATTGGACAAGTATCATGACCTGTGTACATTGAATGTATGATAATATAGGTGCTCTATTAGGAACTGTATGTAATGTCTTTGAACCCTATGATTCATATACTGCTGTACATGGAGTCTAATATTGTATGTATTTCTCTGTTTTTCAAAAAAAAAAAAAAAAAAAAAAAAAAAAAAAAAAACTTTTTCTTTGTTAATAAAACAAGCAATTTTATTATATCTTTATGAAATTACTCTTTTTTTGTGAATGTACCATAGACAGTCCCAAATCTCCAATAATCTTTTTATTGCATATTAATCAGGGATGATAGTACATTATCTATGTAAAATCTTGGGAGAACACTCCAGTCTAGTGAGCTCTGAAAATTTCTATACCCAGGGTGGTTCAAACACCCATGATACTTTTTCACTAGCTATGTTTGTTCTCCATATTTTTATCAACTAACTTAAATAGATGCTATTATAGAACATATACCTAGACCGGAGCTTCTTCTCAGGATTCAGTTGTATATGCTAGTAATGACTTATGATGTATGACGTTTTCTGCATGAATTTCAAATAATCTTGTGTATTTTTTGTATATTTTTGTTCTCATGGCAAGCACGTCTTAGACACATAGGCGAGAAGAGATTTGGGCGTGGCCCGCGTACCCCTTTCTGTGTGCCCCCCAAATCCACTTTCTACTCCAGGCGCGTCACATCTACATGGAGAGGGGGATCAGCTGGTGAGTCAAATCCACAGAGAAGTGAGAAGCGGTTGGTGAGTAAAGGATCATACACTCAACATGTCAGATTATTGCGGTCAGGCTTGGGCAGGCTTTGTAACGGATGTTAATCTCTACCGTTCTAAGGAAGACATTAATGAGGCAGATGTGAGTACATATTTTTCCAGTCTTCAACGGCTGATAGAAAAAAAGACTCGTTTATTTTGGCACAAAGAATTCTTTGAAAAATATAGATCCAACAGGATAGTACCCTGGGGACTTCGTATACAGATTTTCCCGAATATGAAAAAAGTAGAACCTAATATTAAAAATATGTGGGAGGAGAATTTGCAAACATGTTCTTTGCAAATGATGAAAATTTTAAGCGAACAATATGAGAAGGACATTGCTGAACTGGATCTTGAGATCCTCAGGTGGCAGGAGGAGAATGCCAACCTTGGATCTCATATCTGTTTCCCAGAGAAAGAAAAGAACCTTAGGGACCATCTAACAAAGTATGCAACTAATTTAATTAAAACAAAAGAAAATAAATATCAACGTGATAAAAAAGCATACACTTATGAACAGGCGTATAAATGGAACCAAATGAACAAACATCCCGTGAGAAGAGGGAATTTGAATCAGGACCTACAAATCCCTAGCTTGGATCTTGGAGAACTGGATATATCATCCACCTCTTCAACATCCTTTGTCCCTATAGCTTTGCGGAAGGACAAATTACAACATGAGGGAGCAATACGTAAAAGAAAAAAAGAGAGTGAAACTAGTCTACAGAGTCGACCACGGTCAGACAAAGTGAGCAGTAAGGACAAAAAATCACGTTCTCAACAGAACAAACATAACACTACATTAAATACAACTCTATCAAATAGTACACTGAACCATTCTTTGGTATCACCCATCACCCCCACCAGGAATGTTGATTCAATTTCCCTGGTGGTGGGTCATCCACTACAGGGACAGGCCTGTGGAGGGACAAATTTGGACCCTCATGTGGAGGTGAAAACAGCTCCAATTTTTTCAAACACTACGAGTGATCGGAAACGCACTTTGCCTTTAACCACTCCAATGAAAAAAACTAGCCAGCCTTTAAAATAACACGTCCCGGCTCCCAAGTTTTGGCGAGTCGGGACAAGTTTGATATCATTAACCTGTCCTCCTATCCTCTCTCAGACAACGAGACTAAGGTACTGCAATTGGGTCTTACCTTTTGTCCCGATGAAAATGCAGATAAGTTTGAACTGGTTAAGGACCTTCACCTCTTCGCACGTCGCCTGATGTACAAAGTTATCTATGATAAAACATCACTTGACACTCCTATTGGCGAACAAAACAACGCCAATATAGAAGGAGTCACCTTTGAAGATTTAAGGGCACTACAGGACCTGATGGATCTGTGGGACGAGGGCAATCCGGAGGAGGAGGGTTGGACATTCACCAGTCCACCCGCTACCCCCATTATCCAACAGGGGGTGAATTTTCCTCCCCCCTGCCCCCGCCCCACGGATCCATCGGCTCCTGGTGCTCAAAACTTTGGCAACCCTAAAACGTATAAACCAAAATCAAAATCCTTTCCTGTCCTACAGGGGAATACCAATATTTGGGCCTTTGTTATACAGGTCACAAAGGAAATAGAATCTATTAACTGGCAGACTGGACCTCAAACCAATCTGCCGAAGGAACTCAAAGAAGCACTGAAAACCCTCAAAACAAATAGCAATATTGTAATTAAACCATCAGACAAAGGAGGGAACTTGGTTATTCTAGATGTAGAGAATTATGAAAAAATGTGTTTAGATATAATATCAAACAAAACCTGGTACAGATCGGTACCAGCCTCACATGTAAACTACTATATGAATAAATATAAAAACATAATAACTAAGGCCCGCATAAACGGCACCATAGATGCTAAAACCTATGATTTTCTAGATATGACCTCATTCACTACTCCCACGTTTTATGCCTTGCCCAAGGTACATAAGAACTTGACATCGCCACCAGGCCGTCCCATAATCTCAGGATGTGGGTCCCTGACGGAAAAAGCCAGCCAATTGGTTGATGAGTATCTGTATCCGCATGTAAAATGTTTATTCTCTTATGTCAAAGACACTATAGAACTTCTGAAAAGCACAGACGGATTACAGATCCCTACAAATGCATGGCTTGTAGCCATTGACATAGAGGCCCTCTACAACTCGATCCCACACAAAAAGGGTATCGAGGTGATAGGGGAATTTTTGACAGAAAGAGACATTGATTCATGGAAATATAATGAGTTTGTATTGGAATTACTCAGCTTCGTGTTGATGCATAACATATTTGTATTTAAACGCTCCCATTACCTCCAGATACAGGGGGTCGCTATGGGGGCAAAATGTGCACCCTCATATGCGAACCTGTATCTGGGGGGATGGGAGCGAGATTTATTCTCTGATGAGAGTAAAAGCCTATCGATCGGTCAGATCTTATCATGGAGTCGTTACATTGATGACGTCCTCATGATATGGTCGGGATCGAAGGAGGACCTTATTGCATTTCTGGACGAATTACAAAATAATGAATACAATCTAAAATTTACCTTTAATTACGACCAGAAAAGGATTACCTTCTTGGATGTCGAACTTTTTGTTGATGAGAAAGGGACATTGTGTTCTACCCTCTATAGAAAAGCCTCAGCAGGCAACAGCATGTTGCACGCGAGTAGCTCCCACCCTGAGAAGTTAATTAAAAGCATCCCTTACAGCCAATTTTTAAGGATAAAGCGAAATTGTACGCACCTCGATGATTTTCAGCGAGAGGCGAATCTTCTGCGTGAACGCCTCCTACTGCGAGGGTACAGTAAAACATGTCTCAGGAAAGCCTACAATCAGGTAGCGAACATGAACAGACAACTCCTACTATACAAACCTAGACGGGCTAAGACCCAGGAGAGTACACGAGTTGTTACTAAATACAACCGACAACATAAGAAGGTACGCAACATATACAAAAAATTTTGGTATTTATTATCCACTGATGAGAAAATATCCAAGTATATCAAACCTTATCCAGAAATTACATACAAAAGGTCACGTTCATTACGTGACACTTTGGTAAGTAGCCATTACTCGAGCGATCAGAACAATAAGAAACAAGTCCCAGGTACATACAAATGTGGTAAATGCAAATTTTGCCGCTTTATCTTGGAAGGAAAGAACATAGGTCTGCCAGATGGTAGAATATGGACTCCAAAACATCGCACTAACTGCCAATCAATAGGATCAGTATATTTGATGAAATGCCTATGTGGAGCATTCTATGTGGGAAAAACAAAACGCCCACTTTTCTGTCGTATGAGGGATCATGTATCACTAATATGTAAACGCAAAATGGAGACACCAATTAGCCGCCATGTAGGCCTATATCACAATTTTGATCTTAAATTCATTGGTTTCTATAGCCTTGAGCACCTCCCCCAACAGGAACGAGGGGGTGATCTAGACAAGAAACTTTTACAGATCGAAACTAGATGGATTTATTTGTTGGGGGCTACCCGATATCCGGGCCTCAACGAAGGAATCAGCTTTAAACCCTTCCTTTAATATGTGGTTCCTTATGCCTCGCCTTCTGCTTTTCACTCTCTCGCCAGCTGTATTTTTCCCATCGTTGTCCCTTTCCCTCCCCCTCCTTTTTTCCCTCATCCCCCTCTTTCCCGTCCCTTCCCCTTCCCTTCCCTTCCCACTTCCCTTCCCTCTCCTTGCCAGCAGGAGCAGCTGAGCACCGCTAGGCCTTATACGAGGGCCATATAGGGCCCGAATCTGGCCTCGATCTGTGTGTGCTGAGACGTGCTTGCTCATGTAATATTTCGCCCCCCCCCCCCCTTTATGTGGGGGTGAAAGTGCTGATTAATATGGTTTTTGCCTTGCAAATATGTTTATTTTTGTGTTAAAAAACTACATGTACAACAATAATTTCATAATAAAAAAGAATAAGAATTATATGCTGCAGTGAAGGTGTATATGCAGGGTGTCCTTTTTAATCTTCCTTTTTTTTTTTTTGTTTTTCTTTTTTTTTCTTCCTTTTTTCTCTTTACAAGTTCATATTGATTCCGGTGGACTTTGCGCTGGCGCAGGCCCCAGGGGACAATGCACGGGGAGTGCCCCATTTGGCGATCGCCCCAGGGCTTTGGGGAATTGTATGGACTTATCCGGTTGCGTGGCGTGGTTGGTTTTGTCCACCCTAGGGTGGTCTCCTGCCCGCCGCGCTTCCGGGTCGGGGATCGGCTGCTAGTCCTGACCCGGCCACGAAGTTTGAGGTCTCCATCTACAGGGACCCTATCATGCCCTTAACTGACAGTACAGCTTGGCTGCTGTCAGCAGGGCATGCCAGGTCAGTCCCAGCTGAACTGTGCACCGGAAGTGTTTCCCCACAGGAAACACTCCGGTCACCTGGTCCGGGTTAGGCGCCGCCTGATCTCCGCACTACGTCCGCGTGACGTCAGCACGGCGTGACGTCACACGCCGTGCGTATTTGGCGCCACGGGGGGAGACTACTTAAACCCAGTCTGACGCTGTGTCAGACTGAGGTGGATGTGAGGCTCGGGACGCTCTGGGAACGGTCTAGAACAGGTAAATTGACTCAACCAAACTTATTTAACTGGTGGACTTTCTGTCCACCGCAAACTCGACTATATGAAACTACTACAACTATCTCTAATGTCCTTCTCATAGGCCTTGGATGCTTTACCTAGCCCCGTCCAGGGGCAATATATGGGTTGACCAGCCATCAAGCATGACACGCTCTGATGCCATATATATTCTATGATAAGGTACGGGAATATAACGCCCCCATTTTTGGGGATCCATGAAATGTACTGGATATGGTTCCTATGCATTTTCACTGGGTTTTTTCTTCTTTTGCTTTGTTACCTTTTAGAAATTGTCCTGATTCAGTGGATAAACACTTAAAACTAAGACCCAGCAGTTCCCATTCGCTTCCCCCCATTCGGTTCTATTTGTATGGGGGGCTGATCGACCCGAGCCTCTTACAAGCATAGATCTTTACAAGTTTTCGTTGAGGTAGGTAAAGCGTGACAACTGATAGTGGGCACGGTCACACCACTTTGCCACCGTACGAATGATTATGGCTTATGTGAAAATAATTGAGACTAATAAGTACATTTGTACTCCACAGGCCCTACAAATACTTTATTGGATGAAGTTATAGGACTTCTCTCTCCCCCTACAACTCCCCAGCCACGATAGGTGGTGCTCGCTGGGTACGTCCCTGTGTGGGTTCCCTTCTTGGGGGGTGCTCCAGTGCAACCATTGGCATCTCTATTTGGAAGCCTGACCATGCGTAGGATCACTATAACATTGGAGGTAGGGAACCATGCATGTGTAAATTGACTTCACCAGACATCCCTGCCACTGCACATTCTATGCAGCATATATAACGTTTTAACGATTATCAACTGTTTTATATATACTAACCAATATATTGTTTTGTATACATACCATAGAACACGAAAAATCTCTAAAAAACTCTCGTCCATCTGCAAATATATTTTATCCTTGTCTCCTGATGAAGCCTTTATAGGCGAAACATGTCGAGTGATTGGACAAGTATCATGACCTGTGTACATTGAATGTATGATAATATAGGTGCTCTATTAGGAACTGTATGTAATGTCTTTGAACCCTATGATTCATATACTGCTGTACATGGAGTCTAATATTGTATGTATTTTTCTTTTTCTTTGTTTTTTTATTATATCTTTAAAAAAATTTTTCTTTGTTAATAAAACAAGCAATTTTATTATATCTTTATGAAATTACTCTTTTTTTGTGAATGTACCATAGACAGTCCCAAATCTCCAATAATCTTTTTATTGCATATTAATCAGGGATGATAGTACATTATCTATGTAAAATCTTGGGAGAACACTGACACCAGGACATTTTCTTCTCCCACTGGCCACAGTTCAGCCCCCCTAAAGTTTGAAGGACAGAACACTGGCCCTGTGTTTAGAAAGTGTTGAGACCCCTGCCTTTAAATACTTCCCAGAAAAAAAACAAAAAAACAGAATGATGGGCATATCAGGCTCCCTAGCAACATGCTCAGGGAGCCTTCCCTAAAAGGGACCTACAGCCCGCTACACACAGGTTCAGGGTGGTGATAATGGAGAGCTTCATTAGCCGTTTACTGAGGAAAAAAATTAAAAGGAGCCTTTTGAGATGGAGATAAAATACCACTTCAGGATATAAAATAACGGTTTAATAAAAAATACAGATTAAAGTTTAATTAAAGTGGATGTAAACCCGAAATTGTTTTTTTTAATTAAGGCTTGCACCTTGTACAGTATAGGATTTCATGTCATCTGTGCCCAGTCTTTCCACAGAGAATTAATCCAGCTCTGAGCAATCCTCTTATCTTTTTTTAGTAAGATAAAAACTGACACACAAAAAAATAGGAGTCAGTTCTTCCCCCTTGCTGTGAGTGACAGGTGATTTACATATCTCATGCACAAGCCTGAGAGAGACATTCTGTGTACTTCCCATCCCCCTCCTTTCTTCTCCAGCTCTCCCAAGATTGGGTGCTCCACACCTCAGCATGATTGGGCATGCTGAAGTCATGTGGTGACTTTTCTGGGTTTTGACTGGATGTTAGTGATCATAGCAGAAGTTCAGTGTAAGAAATACACAGGAGAAAATGCATGTTGACAAGGTGAGTGTAGAGTGGGTGGGGAGTGTACTGACATCAAGACTCCACCCACCGAGCTCTGGACAACAGACCCACCCACAGAATCTGCAGTTTTTTGGGTCTCATAACAGACAGAGGGGAGACATTTGCCAGGTAAGGATACAGGCAAGGTTTTTTGTTGTCATTTCCACTGTTCTACCAGAATTGACATCAAGTGATACCGAGAAACTATTTGTCTGAATGAATCAAACCTATAAAATGGCGTTTTTGTCTCCTCTATGGATTGTGCTCTGTCCTTTGGGGAGACATGTTTATCCTACCAACAAGATGGCCGCTATGCCATGTTGATTGGTTCTTTCAGGTGAGTCTCCGCCTCTACTCCCTATATAAAGCTGGCCCAGTTTACCGGAAACTAGGTCCTTGATGACGCCCTGTGGGAGGGTGAAACGTTGACGCAATTTCCGGTATTACTGAAGTAACTTCCGGTCTCGTGAAACGCACGCCATAAACAGCGTTTTTACACTATCAACTCCATGTTTAATGCTTGTTTTGATCGTACTTTTTGTAAGTACCCATTCCCTTTTCCATTAAACCATTTTTAAACGGTACTTCACTATTAGTTCAATTTCTTTCCTCACTTTTGGGTATCCGTTCGTTTTGCTGAGCAACTTCATTTAAAAATCATTGGATCTGAAGATTTGACTACTCCATTGGCCCTGGACACCATTATAAAGCTTAAAGCGACCCACCAGACTGAAAAGCTGGGGGTCATCACGATCTGGTGAGTGGGGATACATGAGGGGGTGTCTTGCACCTGAATACATCTGCAATATTCCTGCACGTTTTGTTCCCTTCGGATTGAAGCACCTAGAGTCACTTTGATATTTATATTTATGTTTGGACTTTATTTTGCCAATTATTTAAATGTGTTTGTTCACACATGTTTTTTATACTTTAATGGTTGTGAGCGCTATATTTTATATTAATATGTATATCCTTAGAGATAACCACTATGGCAGTAGTTTAGAAAGGATGAGAGTGGGTTTACATCCACTTTAAGATGAAGAAATAAAGATGGCATTTGATGACATTTATGTTTGCGAATTGAAAATATTTAGGAGAAAATTATCATGGTATAAAATAGGTACTGGTGTAAAAAATTAACCATCTTGGTGATTTGATCCTATTGCATGGGCTTTCTTCAAAAACACATACTTCTAGGAATTAACAAAACAGCTAACCGCCTTTATCTTATCTCCACATTTCTTACACTGCACTCTGACCTACAAAATATCTTATGAAACATGCAATCAACTCCAAAGTAGATTTACTTCCAACTGTAATCATCTGTAATTAAGGAAAACCCAGATGCTAAACAGTTCAGTTCAGGATTTGCTCCATTTACCGGACACTAACCCTGTTTCATGATACAGAATTTTTTTTTTTTTTAGAACACTTATTTAGACCAAACAAGGCATCATGTCCTAATGCCCTGACCCAGGCATACTACCATATAATACCTACCCCCTTAAGGAGATTCAAAACCCAGACAGGTCAACCTTCAACACCACATGTTCAGCCTAACTATGCGTGTTTGAAGAATCAGAATCAGACATTGACAAGAATAGAGAAACCCTCCAGCCAGAGCCATGTGTAAATAACTTGTGAAGATTTAAGTAGAAAAAAAAAAAGAGGAAACAAGGTTCACAATCAGCGTCCAAATCAATCCATGTGATAGATCTTTTTCCTAAGGGACCCATTATCTTACTTGCCAAACTTGCTCCAGTCCTTCCATGTCTATGGGACCCTTTCCTATTTTCAAAGTCCTCCGCTCTTAACATCTTGGTGGATTGGGCCATGATCTGTTCACTGCGTCCTTTTTTCATCTGATGGGTGACCGACTCGCTACCCTCCTCCTTCCTACCTCCCTCCCCTTCTCCACCCCAAACACCTGGCCCAATTTTAGGGCATGTCACAATGCAGTTATTTGACCTTATGCTTCATCTACCTTTTATATTCCCTTTTATATTCCCTCTATGGGTCATACTGGCCATTGGGGTGTCATATGCATCCCAGTACTCTTTACTATATTTGGTATGAGTGTGTGTCAGAGGTTCCTCCTGAGGCTATCCTATGTGCCTTATAAGTTCCGTTGGATGATTAATGATCAACTTGACGTCTGCAATGCTTTATATGACCATCTTTGCTCTGATTTTATTGTAATCAATTTAACTGAGACTTTCATTGTTATTGTATTATTTGTTTGTTACATGTTTCTGTGCGGTGCAGCTTTTCGAAAATAAAGGAATTACAAAAAGAAAATAAGGGCTCATTCACATGGGTTCTCTGGCCCACACAGTGTGAGTGAACGGGTTATTTGTGCGGCTGGAGCTGCAAGTTACTCTATGAGGACACAGCGGTGTACCGATACAGCCGCATGTCCTAATTTGACAGGTGTGCAGGTGGGGGTGAGTGACCCCAAATAACATACTGTCTGTGTTTGGAGCCATAAGCTTGCATTCACATGCCTTTCAAATTAGGACCTGTGGCTGTGTTCATACAGTTGTGGTCTCCATAGTGTAACATAGACTGCGTGCACACAGCTTCAGCCACATAAAAAACAGCACACAGCACCCATGTGAATGAACTCCAAGACCACATTCACATACAGAGCTTTATTTTTTTACCTCATTATACTTTTATCTCTTATATTTAGCAGGAATTTTGTAAGTTATGTTGCGTTTGTGTCTGCTAATAATGATTTTATTGTGTTTTTTGTGAAAAGGAAATGATGACATAGGCAAAAAAACTGCTAAAATCGCAGGTAAAGCAGGTGAATACATATCCACAGTTTTAACCTGGCAGCACAGAGTGTGGCCTGCCTGCCCCCATCTTGTGTGCATGTGCAGCAGGAGATAGAGAAGAGAGACAGCCAACATAAGTCACAAAGCATTCTTGTATAAGTACCAGACCTCCCGGTATGTGGTATTCAAGAAAAAAAAAATGATCTCTCTTTCCTTAAAGCAGGACTGTACCTGAAAAATTTTTTTTAAAAGCCAGCAGCTACAAATACTGCAGCTGCTGACTTTTAAAAAATGGACACTTACCTGTCTCCCAGTTACAGCGATGTCGGCAGCAGAGGCTGATCGATCGCTCGGCTCTCTGCTGTTGCCGGCGCCATTCTCGGTGAGGGAATCAGGAAGTAAAGCCTGCGGCTTCACTTTCCGTTTCCCTACTGCGCATGCGCAAGTCGCGCGGCGCAATGAGAATCTTCAGCGCTGTCTGCCGGGACACGCGTGTGTACAGGTATTCAAAAAAAATTGGAGAGGTATGTCAAAATGTGGCAGTTTCTTCAAAATCTTTTGAATTACCCTCTCAATATGGAAATAAAGATCTGAAATAACTCTTTAGCCAGTTGGAGTATCTTAGCACGCGGTGGAAGAGGTGGGTGCTGGGGGCCCCCAGGTCAACTTTTGCGTCAGGGCCCACAACCTTCAAGCTACGCCTCTGTGTGGGCATCGTCACAAAGTAAGTTTACAAACTTCAAGGTCGCTTTGATTAATAGGAGTAGACTACAAATAATCAGAACACAATGTGCAAATTAATATACAATTTTAGACTTTGACCACAGATACACTTTAAAGGCTAAATCCCCCTTTTGGAAAAACATAATAGTTGCACATATTTTTGCAGGAAAAGAAATGTGGATTTATTATTTTTTTCCACAGGAGCCTGCAAAGCTAATGTAACATGGTGAATTTAGCCTTTAACCACTTCACGCCTGGTCTATAGACAAATGATGTCTGGGTGGTTGCATTTCCCATCCTAACTGGGCAGTAGCACGATCGGTCACTCGCTGTGTCCACGGGACACAGCTGATGACTGATCAAAGTACCGGCTTGCTGCCGATACCATGTGACCACTGTGATGAATCACAGCAAGTCACATGACAGTTGTACACAATGCTTCCTTACATGCCATCCATTGTATACAATTGTGTTGCTACGATAGCTGTGATTTGTCAAATTGGTCACAAGGTATAGTCAAGGCCAATCACAGCCCATCTGTGCCATGTGATTAACTTTGACCAATCACAGCTAATCACAACAAAACAAACAAAATGATTCAGTTTCATTTAGTAAAGTGCTTGCTTATAGCAATGTAATTCACTGCTATAAGCAAACATAATGTGTAAAAAAAAAAAAAATAATAAATCACGATCACTTCCCCAGAGTGGTACAAAGTTACTATGGTAACATTATATTGCTCTTGTCACAGTGTGTTAAAAAAAATCGTAAACAAAATAAAAAAAAATAACATTTCAGTGTCAGTGTCCCCTGATCATTGCAACACCAGTTATATGTGACAGTACGTAAAAAAAAAAAAAAATTGTTAAAAAAAAAAATGTTTTGATTTCTTAATTTTCAAAGAAAATTAAGACAAAAAATGACAACTTCAAAAAACTCGCCATGCCCCTTACTAAATACATTGGGCTGTCTACTTTCCAAAAAGGGGTCATTTGGGGGATATTTATACTGTCCTGGCATTTTTAGGCTTCAAGAAATGGGATAGTCCATCAGTACATCAGGACTGGATCAATTTTCAGAATTATACCATAGTTTTTGGACTCTATAACTTCCATACAGACTAAATAATATACACTGATTTGGGTTATTTTCACCAAAATAATGTAGTAGAATAAATTTTGGGCTAAATTTATGAAGAACAATTATTTATTTGCAAAATTCTATCACAGAAACTAAGAAAACCCATTTTTTTTCCAAATTTTCAGTCTTTTTTCATTTCTTTAGCAAAAAATTTAAAATGAAGCGGTGATTAAATACCACCAGAAGAAAGCTCTATTTGTGTAAACAACGTGATAAAAAGTTAGTTTGGGTACAGTGTTGCATGGCCACGCAACTGTCATTAAAAATGTGATAGCGCTGAAAGCTGAAAATTGGCCTGGGCAGGAAGGGGGTGAAAGTGCCCAGTATTGAAGTGGTTAACTGTTTTCCCAAGATGGAGTTGGACTTCAAGCAGAAAGCCTGCTGTCATCAGTAGATTATTATGGCTTCCCTTTTTACGATAATGACAGCCCGTCTTTGGTGGAAAAGGGGGTGGGGCCTGTTTGTGTAGGGCTGCATCCATTCTACACACAACCTAACTCCAAAGATTGCAAAGAGTAGTGCAATGTGTAGACTCTTCTTATCAAGACAATTGAATTGTGTCTATATATGAGATAAGCATTTCATTATAATAATAAAAAAAAAAACATATACCTATGCAGTAAAACTGTGCTTTCCTAATAAAAATCATTTGCAAAGCAACATTAGTTTTGATAAATCTCTTGGGCACATGGGAGGTGGTGAGACAGCTTATGGAAGAAGCTTTAAGCCTGTTTTATCAGAGGCCTCAGCTGCTGGGTAAGTAGGAGTCCCCAATGGTAAGCGTACAGCATCACATAGGTGATTATTAGCTTTGTCTATTGGGAACAGTAAAATGGAGAGAAACATAAGAGATTAACAAACAACAGTTCACTAAAAATAAATAGAGAAACTTCCACAAAGACTATCTTCATTCAATACAACATGTTTTCCAGAGTCTGCTGTGCCTAGTGTCTTTAACTCCTTGTCTACCAAGGTACGTTTATAAACGCTGTGGTAATGAAGGGGTTAAAGCCGTATACTTGTTAATGATTTTTTAGAGTCTGCAAAGGGATCACTTCTTCCAGGGCTCTAAAGGAGCTCTCCTGCCTCCTCGTTGGCGATGCCCATGGTGGTTTCCGGGCTCTCCCATTCCTCCAGGGAGCTTGGGGCTGCAAAAAAAGGCAGTAAGTTTGAGAGGAGGAGGTGACTTGGGAACATCCATTTCCCCATCCTCCATGGGAAAAATAAACCAGAAGCCATGAGATTGGCTGCAGACGCTGATTGAATGAAGATGGTTAAACATTCCCAATCGACTTCTGTCGCGCAGGAATGGCCAGCCAAATTTCTATCCATTCATGTCCAGCTCAAAACACAGGCTCTGGGTGTGCTTGAATCCCCCCTCTACTTCTTTAGTGACACTACAACCCAAGAAAAATGTTTCTCCTTATTTCTGCGTCTTCAACCATCCCAATTGTCCTCCAGTTCTTGTCTAAGCAAATATTTTTTGTATTCATGCCTCTGACATTCTTTGGATATGTACTGCCCAGTGAGACCAATTTTGCCAAATTGCTATTGTAACTTACTGCTAGACATGTGCGATTATTTTCGTACGAATCGAAAATTTGTACGAATTTCCGTAAATTTGTACATTCGGGAGGATCTGAAATACGAATTGCGGTGTCGCTCGGGACCCGGTGCGGGTGCCCGGCGGCCGCGTTGTCCGCCGGGCACCCACGATTGCCCGTTAAAACAGCGGGACCGTGCGGGACCGTGGAGCTGTGTGTGTAAACACGTCCTGTCAGCGGAGAGGAGACCGATCATGTGATCCCAGTACGGAGGAACACTGATCGGTCTCCTCCCCTTGTGAGTCCCCTCCCCCCACAGTTAGAATCACTCCTATAGGGAACACATTAACCCCTGCAGCGCCCCCTAGTGTTAACCCCTTCCCTGCCAGTCACATTTACACAGTAATCAATGCAATTTTATAGCAACAATCGCTGTGTAAATGTGAATGGTCCCAAAAATGTGTCAAAAGTGTCCGAAGTGTCCGCCGCAATGTCGCAGTCACGAAAACAAAATCGCAGATCGCCGCCATTACTGGTAAAAAAAAAAAAAAAAAAATGCAATAAATCTATCCCCTATTTTGTAGACGCTATAACTTTTGCGCAAACCGATCTATATACGATAATTGCGATTTTTTTTTACCAAAATATGTAGAAGAATACGTATCGGCCTAAACTGAGGAAAAAAATTGTTTTTTTTAAAAAAAAATGGGATATTTATTATAGCAAAAAGTAAAAAATATTGTGTTTTTTTTCAAAATTGTCGCTCTTCTTTTGTTTATAGCGCAAAAAATAAGAACCGCAGAGGTGATCAAATACCACCAAAAGAAAAGCTCTATTTGTGGGAAAAAAAGGACGTCAATTTTGTTTGGGTGCAACGTCGCACGACCGCGTAATTGTTAGTTAAAGCGACGCAGTGCCGAATCGCAAAAAGTGCTCTGGTAAGGAAGGGTGTAAAATGGCCCGGTGCTGAAGTGGTTAATAATTGAGATCAACACTTTTGTGACATTGACAAAGGTTGTGGTTGGAGTGGGCCTCCAGACCTGCTTTGTGGTGTTTTCAAATTTCTCTATGCCTCTAAAAACAATTGTGTCCTGTCCGTGATACTGTTTTTATTTGCACTGACATCCAAATTTTCAGGACAAGCTTTCAGAGTGTACCCCCTTCTTCAATGTCCAAGCAGTATCCTGTATGCCTCTAGCTTTTTTGCCTGTCCATTAAGCATTAATTTGGTGCTATTCTCCGTGAGGTCTGTCTTTCTACATTTGACCTGACCCATTAGCCTTTTACGGCTTTGTTTCATATACTCTTGGAGCTCTGTTATATGCCTAATTGATGGGGAAATTTAATATGTCCTTATTATTATGGCTCGCAAATATATAAGAATGCATCTTAAGCCTGGTTACCCTAAAGCCCCATACACACGGTCGGACTTTTTCATGGATTCTGTCCGATCGGACAATGTCGTTGAAAAATCAGACCGTGTGTATGCACCATCGGACAGTGTACGTCGGATTGTCCGACGGACAAAGTCTTATCTCCTGCTGGATAGATTTGCCAACAACCCGGTCCGATCACACCAAATCCGATCGTGTGTACGGTTGTCCGACCGGACAAAGTGCTACGCATGCTCAGATCACATTACAAGACCAAAGCTATTGGCTACTAGCCTCTACGTAGTCCCGTCGTAGGCAACAAACGTCACCACGTTCAGAATGATCGGATTTTCCGACAACTTTGTCCGACCGTGTGTACGCAAAACCAACATCAGACAAAGTATGACGGACAGGATCCGACCGACCTGGTCCGCGGATTGTCCGACCGTGTGTATGGGGCTTTAGATGACTTCATACTATAGGAATGTCTTTATGAACTGACCAAATGACCGAGCCCCTTCAGGAATGGATGCTATATTCCTTAAAGCGGTATTAAACCACCAGCTTTTTTTTTTTGTTTAAACCTGCAAGGCAAAGTTCTAATGTGCTAGTATGCATCACATACTAGCATCTTATGTGAAACTTACTTTAAAACGAAGCCCTCCAGTGGCGTGCTGTCATGGGCTTGCATCTTCACCCGGTCTTCCTTACAGGTTGGCGGGCTCCGGTCCTTCAATTGGATGAGCCATGATGATGTCAGATCCGAGCATGCGATCAGGAGCCGCTGTTTACAGCACAGGGCTCTGAAGGAACAACACGGGCATACCGTTCCTTCAGAGCGCATGCGCCAGTGACGTCACCAGCAGCTTCACAAGTAAGTATCTCCTAAACGTTTAGGAGATGTTTACTGTACCTAAAGGTAAGTCTTATGCGGCGTACACACGCTCGGATATTCTGGTGGGATTGTCCGCCGGACCTAGTCCAGCGGACAAACAGCCGGACTTTGCAGCGGAGGTCCGTCGGACTTTCCGAACGTGTGGACTTGCCCACACACGCCTGGACTTTTCCGGTGGACAATCCGCCGGAGTTTTGGCCAAAGTCCGCGGGACTTTTGAAATGAACGTACGTTCCCACACACGGAGGAAAGTCTGTTCATTTAGAACGTGACTCCAGGTAGACGGGACTAGCGAAGGAGGTGATTGACACCTCGCTAGCCCCGTCACCTGGTATGGATTTAAAGGGGAATCCCTACACCGAAAAAACCCAGCATCCTCCGGGATTGTGACATCATAGGGGGCAGGAAGACCCCAGGAGCTGTGCAATAAAATATTAAAAAAAATTGTGTTTTTTTTTTAATTTACACTTTTTTCCTTAGGTGAATGGGTAGGGGTACATCGTACCCCATACTCATTCACATAGGGTGGGGGGCCAGTATCTGGGGGCCTCCTTATTAAAGGGGGCTCCCGGATTCTGATAAGCCCCCCGCCCGCAGACCCCGACAACCAACGGCCAGGGTTGTCGGGAAGAGGCCCTTGTCCTCATTAACATGGGGACAAGGTGCTTTGGGGTGGGGGGGCGCAGGGCTCCCCTTTCCCCAGGGCACCCCCCATGTTAAGGGCACGCGGCCTGGTACGGCTCAGGAGGGGGGGGCGCTCGCTCGTCCCCACCCCCTTTCCTGACCAGCCGGGCTGCGTGCTCGGATAAGGGTCGAGATGGATTTGGGGGGGACCTCCACGCCGTTTTTTTTCGGCGTAGGGATCCCCCTTTAAATCTATACCAGGTGACGGGGCTAGCGCGGCGGCATTGACTTCCTTCGCTAGTCTCGTCTACCTGGAGTTACATTCTAAATGAACGGACTTTCCTCCATGTGTGAGGCAAGTCCGTTCATTTCAAAAGTCCCGCGGACTAGCACACAGACGGCGGGAAAGTCCGATCGTGTGTACACGGCCTTACTATGGGCTTACCTATAGATAAAAATCATCCATGGGAGTTTTCTCCCACTTTAAAAGGTAATACTACTTTTCCAAGGGTTACAATTGGTCACTCCTATCCATTAGTCCTGTATATACCACAGCCAAAATTGGAATAAGGTCGTCTAACACCAGACCTGAAACAAGCAT
The DNA here is from genome assembly GCA_028564925.1 of Lithobates sylvaticus. Classification (NCBI taxonomy): domain Eukaryota; kingdom Metazoa; phylum Chordata; class Amphibia; order Anura; family Ranidae; genus Lithobates; species Lithobates sylvaticus. The sequence continues at coordinate 55,650,403 of CM053028.1, forward strand.
GTGTCTGGTTTGATCATCATCTTGCCAAGCCGTAAAAATGGGGGGACTCCTTGGCAAAAGGGATCTATAGCTAAGTATCTTGTGCCATTTTTTCCAATATTATTACATTTCTTATCTTTATCTGTCATTTCTTAATGAAATGTTTTATACAGTTTGATTTTACCTGCAAGTGTTCGTGTGATCTCTCTTTGCAAGTCTCGGAAAAACAAAACAAAAGCATAAACTATCACATGACCATGATAAACCGCTGATAGAGTGTTTTTGAAGAAAAAAATACTTTTATCACATGCCTGTAAAACTCTCTTTAATGAAATGTAATAAAATGATTGAAATAGAAAGACGCTTCTAAAAGCTCAGCAGCACACGAGCCTTACCTGCTATAATCTATACTTTATTATAAAAAAAATAACCATGCAGATAAGGATTTCATAGAGTCTAATTTTAGTTTCCCTATGAACACATCTCAATTTAAAAATAAATAGGAGTGAGAATTAGGTGCTGGAGCAAATTCTCTTTCAAACCTCTCTATTTCCATCATTGTCATTCTCTAAGGCTTATTCCAAGATATGCAAAATTATTAATGGCCTCAAAATCGTCACCATTGTTACATTATTCCTGAGAGTGTTTTCACGCATTCTTCTTTGAAGCCTACTATATATTCTATTCATGTACTTCTTTTTTGCAGCCTTTACTGAGAAGTACTATGGAATGTTTATCTTTAAAGAGGAACTGCACTGCTTCTGAGCACCACAAACCAACGCTGTTTAATTCATATTTAATATTCGAAGCAAACTCGCCCATCCAGCCATGTGTCCATGCTTTATTGTGCTGAGAAATCATGTTTAAAAACACCCGCTAGCATTTCTGGCCATCTTGAGTAAGGGCAGGAGATTCTTGTAGCATTTACTTCCTGGAATCCATTTGCCCTTAGCTCAGGCACGCAGGTAGGAGGGTGTGCTTAGCTAAAAGAAACTCCTCCTTCCCTCCTGAAGACTCCTGGGATGTATAACATAATTTGCCTAGGCCTGGAAACCAGGAAGTAACTGAAGAAATTTAAAAGAAAGTTTAAAACAAGTAAATATGATCTACTTTCCCTGCTCATTAGGGGAGCCACCCTCCTAATCCATGTGCCCGGCCCCTAATCTCCATGCAGGGCGCCGGACGCATGGATTTCAATGTTTTTTCTTTTTAAGCATGTGATTATACCCGGAGGCTCTAATCGCATGGGCGTCCGCAAATAGGGGCAAGGTGGGGCACTTGCCCCCCCCTGGAATCATCAGGTATTGCTGTGTTGGCTTTCAGACTGTGTCACTGTGTTTTTTTAAATGTCCGCGGCGCTGCAATCGCGGCCGCCGCGGACTTTTTTTCCTATCTACATCTGATCTGACTGTTTCTGTTCTCACACTGACACTGTCCAGTGTCCTCCGCTCCGCAGCTCAGCCTTTCTGCCCTCCTCTTCAATGATTGGCTGCCTGTGTTAGTGTAGGTGTGTGTCATGGTGTTGCGGCTCCGCCCACTCAAGTGCATGCCGCCGAGTGATATGCTGGCCTGGCCCTGGAAGTCTGTGAGCCGCCCAGATCCAGTGATATGCTAATGCTACCTGTGCTGTGCCTAGGCAACAAGATCAACGAGGAACCACAGGTAACAGCAGTTTTTAGCAGCCAGGACTTCAAGAGGAAGAGCATTTTTATTGATTTATTGCTAGATTTGCTGGGAAGATATTTATGTGTATTATGTGATGATATAATTCATGATCATGTGACTGTCTTCTACACTTTGTAAGTTACTACTCAGGCCAGGCTACCAGACCAGTCCATACCCAGGCAGCACGTTTTCATCAAGATCAAAATATATATGGCCAAAACATAATTGCAGCACCGTCAGCACGTGCATTAAGGGCACACGGTAGCGCCGCTTCCTCTCTCCTGCCACCCCTCTATCACCTATAGATAGATTGCATGAATCTGTGGCCGCTGCCGCCCCCTACTCAGGCGCCCAGACCCTTTTTGGGCGCAGGGCGCCTGAATTACAGCAGCGGGGGGTGTTTTTTAACCGCCTCATGCCCACCTGCCGTCATATGACGTGATGGACTTTGATCGGGTATATCTGAATGATGTCTGTAGCTACAGACATCATTCAGATATTGTCGTTTTCAGCCAGCGATTCCCTACACCATAAGGATGATCATAGCAGCTGTTGATCGTTCTTACTGGAGGTGAGAGGGGACCCCCCCTCCGGTGCTTCTACCGACTCACCGCTACGATTAGTGAGTCGGACAGAGGATCCGTCGGCCCCGGATGTTGATCATAGAGATTTCCGGCGGACCAGATGGTCGCCGGAGTCTCTATGATCGTCGGAGGCCGGGCGCGATGTTATGACATCACGCCCGGCCTCTGCATTCAAAAAACAGTGCCGCTTCGGCTGGGAAGCCGTGATCGGTTTACTTATTTTTATTATTTCAGGCTTCAGCCTAGTGGTGAGATGTGGGGTCTTATTGACCCCATATCTCACTGTAAAGAGGACCTCTCATGTCATATTCCTATTACAAGGGATGTTTACATTCCTTGTAATAGCAATAAAAGTGATCCAAAAAAATATATTTTTTCAAAAAAGTGTCAAAATAAAAAAAAGAAAAGTATAATTAACAATAAAAAAAAGGAAAATTTCAAAGCGCCCCTGTACACGTGAGCTTGCACGCAGAAATGAACGCATACGTATGTCCCGCCCACATATGAAAATGGTGTTTAAACCATTCATGTGAGGTATTGACGCGAACGTTGGAGTGAGAGCAATCATTTTGTCCCTAGACCTCCTCTGTAACTCAAAACATTTAACCAGTAAAAAAAATATCAAGCGTCGCCTATGGGGATTTTTAAGTACCGAATTTAAGCGCCATTCCATGAGCGTGTGCAATTTTGAAACGTGACATGCTGGGTATCTATTTACTGGGTGTAACTTAATCTTTCACAATATGCAAAAACATTGGGCTAACTTTACTGTTTTTTTTTTTTTTTAAGCACAAAAATGTTTCTTTCCCAAAAAAAACACGTTAAAAAAATTGCTGCGCAAATACCGTGCATGATAAAAAGTTGCAACAACCGCCATTGTATTCTCTAGAGTCTTTGCAAAAAAAAAACATACATATATATATATATATATATATAATGTTTGGGGGTTCTATGTAATTTTCCAGCAAAAAAATTATGATTTTTACATGTAGGAGAGACATGTCAGAATTGGCCTGGGTGGCAAGTGGTTAAGCACCTGATTAGAACCATAGGCTCTAATAGGCGTCAAAAAAGGTGACCTACAAGTGCCATGCTGGGCACTCGCAGGTCACTCAGCTTTTTTAGAAAAACAAATGACTATTCGCTTTCCTAACACTAAACCGCCTCTCCGCCAATCATGATGGGCACACTGGCAGCGTTTGATGGGCACACTGGCAGCGTTTGGGCACACTGGCAGCGTTTGGGCACACTGGCAGCGTTTGATGGGCACACTGGCAGCATTTGATGGCACAGTGGCAGCGTTTGGCACAGTGGCTGCATTTGATGGGCACAGTGGCAGCATTTGATGGCACAGTGGCTGCAATTGTTAATTTTTTTTCAACATTCTTTGCACCCCCCCCGAAAAACTTTGAGCACCAGCACCACTGCCATAACAGATGTATTGCAATATAAAAGATGTACATTCTCTAGGCTTGAAAGATATACGTGTTATATCAGAGATCATTTAGCTCCACATTGTATTGGAAGTTGCTCAGACCAGGCGTACCAGTACAAATAAATATAGCCTGGAGATTGAGAATGTACATCTTTTTATATTGCAAATTTGCAATGTATAGCAATACATGATGATCTGTTCTGACCATATTTTGATCATGGAGGCTATCATGACTCCTCCTTTCTTATCAGGACCTGAAGCCTTAAACACATGGGTAAACTGTTTGTGGGAGCAAGTGGGTTCGGCGGCATGTTTGAAGTGCGTTTCTTGGACGCAGAGGACATCACAGTGGGAGTCACGGGCCATACGCCACAGGGATGTTCTCTTAGCTGGGTGGTTTAACCCTTTCGCATTGAGTGAGAGGAACTTGGGCATTGCGTGTACGGGGCGTGGTGGATCAAGAAGAAAAGGAGGTACTCACAGTTTCTGGTATGGTTGAACGGAAGATGGAGGCGATCCTTGGTTCTTTAGATCGTGGAGAGTTGACGATGTAGAGTCTGTGTCTGAGGTTCCTGTGCTCTCAGGAGTCAAGGTATGCGTAGGGGGAAAAAAAAAGGGTTAGAAGAAGAAATAAGAAACAGTACGGTAAGTTGGGGAGGGAGTAGGGAGGGACCAGCAGTGTATCAGACAACTGCCAATCAAGATCTGGGGGTAAGTCCGTGAACTAGCTGCAACGAGCAGGCACCGAGCGGAATGCGGTGTAACTATTGCTTTGGGTCAGCACTGTCCCAGGATCAGTTGTTGGAGGTAGAGCGTTGGTGATTTGCGAACGCTGGAGGGTTGGAAGTGGACGTTTGTGGATCAGTAGGGACAGTCTCCGGGATGATACCCCAGGTTCTGAGCATTTTTATGCCTTCCTCCACTGTGTGGATGTTGTGGCGGGTACCGTTTCTGGTGACTATCAACTTGGTCGGAAAACCCCATTGATACGGGACTTTGTGGTTGTTGAGAGGTTTTGTGATGGTTTGAAGTTGTCGCCTCTGTTGACGCGTGTACTGAGAGATATCAGCGAAAAGTTGGAGCTGAGCATAGGGTGGCGGGAGTTGGCCTATGCGTCTAGATTGAGCCAGCAACATGTCTTTGGTATGGAAAAAGTGGATCCTCATCAGGGTATCTCGAGGTACCTCAGGGGGTAGGTGTGGGGGTTTCGGTAGGCGATGAATGCGATCGACTATGGTTTCGATTTGTGGCAGTTCTGGTAGAATTGCGGAGATGAGTTGTCTGGCGTACGAATTTAAGTCTGAGGGGAGGATTGATTCAGGGATTCCTCTGATTTTCACATTGTTTCGTCTCGAGCGGTCCTCAAGGTCCGCCATTTTGGCCCTCATCCATTGTTGTTCATCACGTGTGTGGTCATGAGCGTCTACTAGGTCATTAACTGTTTCAGTCATGGCACCCATCTGTGATTCAACTCGGCCTAGCTTGCGGCTCGTATGTGTCAGCTCAATCTGAAATGCTGCAAACATTGAGGAGATGTCATGCTGGAGAGAGCTGTGCAGGGAAATCAGCATCTCCTTTAACATGGTGTCAATGACTGGTTGATTTGATGTGGGGAATGCTGCTATGGGGGAGGCAGAGGGCGTTTGAGAGGGCAGTAGGTCTAATGCAGGCCTTACCTCAGGGTGATGGTCGGTGCTGTCTAATCGCATCCGCGATTTAGCAGGGCTGTTGGAAGTGGATGATGCTCCAGATGAAGGAAGGGATCTTGGTTGGTCTCCTTGTGGCAGTGAGGAATCCCCATTTTCATCAGGGAGATCGGTATAGGGGAGAGCAGTGTGCGGCGTCCCTGTGTGCTGTGAGGCGCTGCGGGCGCCATCTTGGATTTTTCCTCCCTGAGGTGAGGGGAAGAAATCGTCAATCCTTTTGGGCTGTTTGAATTCCTTCCTCTTCCTGGACCCTCCGGTCTGGTTCCCCCTGGTGTGGGGGTCTGCTGGATGCATTTTTCTAGTGTGGATCGGTGCCGTGGAGTTCCGTGAGATCCGCTCGGTGCAGGAGCTCAGAGACTAGGCGTCCATTCCGCTCGGCAGTTAACCACGCCCCCACCATATTTTGATCATGATGAATACAACCTATACTTGAAATTTTTTTGTGGTTTTTAAAAAGTCTGAATTGTTATTACAGCCCATTCTCCAGGTTTTCTCCACAAGACTGAAAATGTTTCAGTACTTACTATAACGGGGGTCGGCAACCTGACGATCTTAGTCCACCTGTCCACCGCAAATAGGTTTCTGCGCCGCCGACCCCCACTTTCTATGTGCCAGTCCTTGTCTCCCAGCCTCCTCTGTGGGTGGCTCCACCATGCCATCTATGTCACGGTCCCTCTCTCACCCTCCCTTCTCTATCCTCCTCCACCACTGTCATCAGTGAATAGCGGAGACCGGGAGGAAGCACAGCTCAGGACAGAGGGTGGGAAGAGGAGCTGGCGAAACAAACTTTTTATGTTAGACCGCTGGTGATTGGTTTCTAGCACACAGGGTAGTTCTAAGCAACCAAATCCCCAGCTTGCTAATATGAAAAGTCACTCTGCCAGCTCCTGCCCTCTGTCCATAACTGTGCTGCCTCCCAGTCTCCACTGTGGAAACAGGTAGATCACTGTGCTATGAGAGGGGAGGGAAGGGGGGAGGTTATTGCTATAGGGTAAAGGGGGGAAAGAAGACACCACTGTGTGTGTGTGTGTGGGGGTGATGTGAACGGGGCAAAGGACACTTATGGGCAGGGTCACCCCCATAGCAGTGTCCTGTAGCACCCTTCATATCACCCCCCAACCTCCCCCCCGATCCCTGCATTCTGAGCGCAACGCACTCCTAAACTCTGCAATTTAAGCGTAACACACCCCTGATCCCTGCATTCTGAGCGCAACACTCCTGATCCCTGCATTCTGAGCACAATGTACCTGAAACAAGTATTGTTTGCCAAATAGACAATGCTGTGAAAAGGCAAGTTGAAGAAAATCGGAAAAAGTTATTTCCAATTTTGTCTACTATTTTATTTTGTGGAACACATGACATTGCTTTACGTGGGAAACAAAGTACAACTGGAAACGTGCAAAGTCTGTACCAATTTCGAATTGAAGCAGGAGATGTGATCCTAAAAAACCATCTTGAAAATGCACCAGTTAATGCACGGTATACATCAGTTCGTGTTGAAAATGAATTGATTACATTATGTGAACAAACTCTACGAGAAGATCTGGTATCCATAGTCAACATCTCAAATGGATTTTCAATCATTGCTGATGAAAGTGCTGACATTTCTGGAAAAGAACAGATGTCACTTGGAGTACGTTTTGTAGACACAAGCAGCACTGTGGCAGTCATTAGAGAAGAATTCCTAGGATTTGCAACCCTAAAAGGAATGGATGCCATCTCAATCGCAAATATGATTATGGATACATGTTCATGGGCGTCCGCAAATAGGGGCAAGGTGGGGCACTTGCCCCCCCCTGGAATCATCAGGTATTGCTGTGTTGGCTTTCAGACTGTGTCACTGTGTTTTTTTAAATGTCCGCGGCGCTGCAATCGCGGCCGCCGCGGACTTTTTTTCCTATCTACATCTGATCTGACTGTTTCTGTTCTCACACTGACACTGTCCAGTGTCCTCCGCTCCGCAGCTCAGCCTTTCTGCCCTCCTCTTCAATGATTGGCTGCCTGTGTTAGTGTAGGTGTGTGTCATGGTGTTGCGGCTCCGCCCACTCAAGTGCATGCCGCCGAGTGATATGCTGGCCTGGCCCTGGAAGTCTGTGAGCCGCCCAGATCCAGTGATATGCTAATGCTACCTGTGCTGTGCCTAGGCAACAAGATCAACGAGGAACCACAGGTAACAGCAGTTTTTAGCAGCCAGGACTTCAAGAGGAAGAGCATTTTTATTGATTTATTGCTAGATTTGCTGGGAAGATATTTATGTGTATTATGTGATGATATAATTCATGATCATGTGACTGTCTTCTACACTTTGTAAGTTACTACTCAGGCCAGGCTACCAGACCAGTCCATACCCAGGCAGCACGTTTTCATCAAGATCAAAATATATATGGCCAAAACATAATTGCAGCACCGTCAGCACGTGCATTAAGGGCACACGGTAGCGCCGCTTCCTCTCTCCTGCCACCCCTCTATCACCTATAGATAGATTGCATGAATCTGTGGCCGCTGCCGCCCCCTACTCAGGCGCCCAGACCCTTTTTGGGCGCAGGGCGCCTGAATTACAGCAGCGGGGGGTGTTTTTTAACCGCCTCATGCCCACCTGCCGTCATATGACGTGATGGACTTTGATCGGGTATATCTGAATGATGTCTGTAGCTACAGACATCATTCAGATATTGTCGTTTTCAGCCAGCGATTCCCTACACCATAAGGATGATCATAGCAGCTGTTGATCGTTCTTACTGGAGGTGAGAGGGGACCCCCCCTCCGGTGCTTCTACCGACTCACCGCTACGATTAGTGAGTCGGACAGAGGATCCGTCGGCCCCGGATGTTGATCATAGAGATTTCCGGCGGACCAGATGGTCGCCGGAGTCTCTATGATCGTCGGAGGCCGGGCGCGATGTTATGACATCACGCCCGGCCTCTGCATTCAAAAAACAGTGCCGCTTCGGCTGGGAAGCCGTGATCGGTTTACTTATTTTTATTATTTCAGGCTTCAGCCTAGTGGTGAGATGTGGGGTCTTATTGACCCCATATCTCACTGTAAAGAGGACCTCTCATGTCATATTCCTATTACAAGGGATGTTTACATTCCTTGTAATAGCAATAAAAGTGATCCAAAAAAATATATTTTTTCAAAAAAGTGTCAAAATAAAAAAAAGAAAAGTATAATTAACAATAAAAAAAAGGAAAATTTCAAAGCGCCCCTGTACACGTGAGCTTGCACGCAGAAATGAACGCATACGTATGTCCCGCCCACATATGAAAATGGTGTTTAAACCATTCATGTGAGGTATTGACGCGAACGTTGGAGTGAGAGCAATCATTTTGTCCCTAGACCTCCTCTGTAACTCAAAACATTTAACCAGTAAAAAAAATATCAAGCGTCGCCTATGGGGATTTTTAAGTACCGAATTTAAGCGCCATTCCATGAGCGTGTGCAATTTTGAAACGTGACATGCTGGGTATCTATTTACTGGGTGTAACTTAATCTTTCACAATATGCAAAAACATTGGGCTAACTTTACTGTTTTTTTTTTTTTTAAGCACAAAAATGTTTCTTTCCCAAAAAAAACACGTTAAAAAAATTGCTGCGCAAATACCGTGCATGATAAAAAGTTGCAACAACCGCCATTGTATTCTCTAGAGTCTTTGCAAAAAAAAACATACATATATATATATATATATATAATGTTTGGGGGTTCTATGTAATTTTCCAGCAAAAAAATTATGATTTTTACATGTAGGAGAGACATGTCAGAATTGGCCTGGGTGGCAAGTGGTTAAGCACCTGATTAGAACCATAGGCTCTAATAGGCGTCAAAAAAGGTGACCTACAAGTGCCATGCTGGGCACTCGCAGGTCACTCAGCTTTTTTAGAAAAACAAATGACTATTCGCTTTCCTAACACTAAACCGCCTCTCCGCCAATCATGATGGGCACACTGGCAGCGTTTGATGGGCACACTGGCAGCGTTTGGGCACACTGGCAGCGTTTGGGCACACTGGCAGCGTTTGATGGGCACACTGGCAGCATTTGATGGCACAGTGGCAGCGTTTGGCACAGTGGCTGCATTTGATGGGCACAGTGGCAGCATTTGATGGCACAGTGGCTGCAATTGTTAATTTTTTTTCAACATTCTTTGCACCCCCCCCGAAAAACTTTGAGCACCAGCACCACTGCCATAACAGATGTATTGCAATATAAAAGATGTACATTCTCTAGGCTTGAAAGATATACGTGTTATATCAGAGATCATTTAGCTCCACATTGTATTGGAAGTTGCTCAGACCAGGCGTACCAGTACAAATAAATATAGCCTGGAGATTGAGAATGTACATCTTTTTATATTGCAAATTTGCAATGTATAGCAATACATGATGATCTGTTCTGACCATATTTTGATCATGGAGGCTATCATGACTCCTCCTTTCTTATCAGGACCTGAAGCCTTAAACACATGGGTAAACTGTTTGTGGGAGCAAGTGGGTTCGGCGGCATGTTTGAAGTGCGTTTCTTGGACGCAGAGGACATCACAGTGGGAGTCACGGGCCATACGCCACAGGGATGTTCTCTTAGCTGGGTGGTTTAACCCTTTCGCATTGAGTGAGAGGAACTTGGGCATTGCGTGTACGGGGCGTGGTGGATCAAGAAGAAAAGGAGGTACTCACAGTTTCTGGTATGGTTGAACGGAAGATGGAGGCGATCCTTGGTTCTTTAGATCGTGGAGAGTTGACGATGTAGAGTCTGTGTCTGAGGTTCCTGTGCTCTCAGGAGTCAAGGTATGCGTAGGGGGAAAAAAAAAAGGGTTAGAAGAAGAAATAAGAAACAGTACGGTAAGTTGGGGAGGGAGTAGGGAGGGACCAGCAGTGTATCAGACAACTGCCAATCAAGATCTGGGGGTAAGTCCGTGAACTAGCTGCAACGAGCAGGCACCGAGCGGAATGCGGTGTAACTATTGCTTTGGGTCAGCACTGTCCCAGGATCAGTTGTTGGAGGTAGAGCGTTGGTGATTTGCGAACGCTGGAGGGTTGGAAGTGGACGTTTGTGGATCAGTAGGGACAGTCTCCGGGATGATACCCCAGGTTCTGAGCATTTTTATGCCTTCCTCCACTGTGTGGATGTTGTGGCGGGTACCGTTTCTGGTGACTATCAACTTGGTCGGAAAACCCCATTGATACGGGACTTTGTGGTTGTTGAGAGGTTTTGTGATGGTTTGAAGTTGTCGCCTCTGTTGACGCGTGTACTGAGAGATATCAGCGAAAAGTTGGAGCTGAGCATAGGGTGGCGGGAGTTGGCCTATGCGTCTAGATTGAGCCAGCAACATGTCTTTGGTATGGAAAAAGTGGATCCTCATCAGGGTATCTCGAGGTACCTCAGGGGGTAGGTGTGGGGGTTTCGGTAGGCGATGAATGCGATCGACTATGGTTTCGATTTGTGGCAGTTCTGGTAGAATTGCGGAGATGAGTTGTCTGGCGTACGAATTTAAGTCTGAGGGGAGGATTGATTCAGGGATTCCTCTGATTTTCACATTGTTTCGTCTCGAGCGGTCCTCAAGGTCCGCCATTTTGGCCCTCATCCATTGTTGTTCATCACGTGTGTGGTCATGAGCGTCTACTAGGTCATTAACTGTTTCAGTCATGGCACCCATCTGTGATTCAACTCGGCCTAGCTTGCGGCTCGTATGTGTCAGCTCAATCTGAAATGCTGCAAACATTGAGGAGATGTCATGCTGGAGAGAGCTGTGCAGGGAAATCAGCATCTCCTTTAACATGGTGTCAATGACTGGTTGATTTGATGTGGGGAATGCTGCTATGGGGGAGGCAGAGGGCGTTTGAGAGGGCAGTAGGTCTAATGCAGGCCTTACCTCAGGGTGATGGTCGGTGCTGTCTAATCGCATCCGCGATTTAGCAGGGCTGTTGGAAGTGGATGATGCTCCAGATGAAGGAAGGGATCTTGGTTGGTCTCCTTGTGGCAGTGAGGAATCCCCATTTTCATCAGGGAGATCGGTATAGGGGAGAGCAGTGTGCGGCGTCCCTGTGTGCTGTGAGGCGCTGCGGGCGCCATCTTGGATTTTTCCTCCCTGAGGTGAGGGGAAGAAATCGTCAATCCTTTTGGGCTGTTTGAATTCCTTCCTCTTCCTGGACCCTCCGGTCTGGTTCCCCCTGGTGTGGGGGTCTGCTGGATGCATTTTTCTAGTGTGGATCGGTGCCGTGGAGTTCCGTGAGATCCGCTCGGTGCAGGAGCTCAGAGACTAGGCGTCCATTCCGCTCGGCAGTTAACCACGCCCCCACCATATTTTGATCATGATGAATACAACCTATACTTGAAATTTTTTGTGGTTTTTAAAAAGTCTGAATTGTTATTACAGCCCATTCTCCAGGTTTTCTCCACAAGACTGAAAATGTTTCAGTACTTACTATAACGGGGGTCGGCAACCTGACGATCTTAGTCCACCTGTCCACCGCAAATAGGTTTCTGCGCCGCCGACCCCCACTTTCTATGTGCCAGTCCTTGTCTCCCAGCCTCCTCTGTGGGTGGCTCCACCATGCCATCTATGTCACGGTCCCTCTCTCACCCTCCCTTCTCTATCCTCCTCCACCACTGTCATCAGTGAATAGCGGAGACCGGGAGGAAGCACAGCTCAGGACAGAGGGTGGGAAGAGGAGCTGGCGAAACAAACTTTTTATGTTAGACCGCTGGTGATTGGTTTCTAGCACACAGGGTAGTTCTAAGCAACCAAATCCCCAGCTTGCTAATATGAAAAGTCACTCTGCCAGCTCCTGCCCTCTGTCCATAACTGTGCTGCCTCCCAGTCTCCACTGTGGAAACAGGTAGATCACTGTGCTATGAGAGGGGAGGGAAGGGGGGAGGTTATTGCTATAGGGTAAAGGGGGGAAAGAAGACACCACTGTGTGTGTGTGTGTGGGGGTGATGTGAACGGGGCAAAGGACACTTATGGGCAGGGTCACCCCCATAGCAGTGTCCTGTAGCACCCTTCATATCACCCCCCAACCTCCCCCCCGATCCCTGCATTCTGAGCGCAACGCACTCCTAAACTCTGCAATTTAAGCGTAACACACCCCTGATCCCTGCATTCTGAGCGCAACACTCCTGATCCCTGCATTCTGAGCACAATGTACCTGAAACAAGTATTGTTTGCCAAATAGACAATGCTGTGAAAAGGCAAGTTGAAGAAAATCGGAAAAAGTTATTTCCAATTTTGTCTACTATTTTATTTTGTGGAACACATGACATTGCTTTACGTGGGAAACAAAGTACAACTGGAAACGTGCAAAGTCTGTACCAATTTCGAATTGAAGCAGGAGATGTGATCCTAAAAAACCATCTTGAAAATGCACCAGTTAATGCACGGTATACATCAGTTCGTGTTGAAAATGAATTGATTACATTATGTGAACAAACTCTACGAGAAGATCTGGTATCCATAGTCAACATCTCAAATGGATTTTCAATCATTGCTGATGAAAGTGCTGACATTTCTGGAAAAGAACAGATGTCACTTGGAGTACGTTTTGTAGACACAACTATGGACAAGGAATATGAGGATGCTCTACAATGGCAGGAAAAGAAGGGGCGTTCACGCCATAAAAAGAGAAAATATCCATAAAGCTGCGTTTGCTATTTTTAATCTAATTTAAGATTTACTGGTCATTACTGCATCAGAAAACAGTCAGTGATGTCATTCACTTGAATGTTCTATCAAGCACCAGTAGCAGCTCCCTTTTCTCAGACATCATTTCAAAACTATGCAAGATCGACAGTAAGCACACGGCTCTCCAAGCTTTCAGCTTGATACCCTCAAAGTGTTGAATCATCGTGGCAAGACCTTACTGACTGTGTTCCACGATCACAGCAGAAAGGCGAAGAACAATTTAGGAAATTTTATCACGTTAAACTGAATGGCTGAAAATGACACATCGAACTTTGGCGTTCCCAGACAGTGTGGCAGGCAAGTGTTTTCGTTCCATTTTAGGTTCCTACGTTTGATGGAAGAGATCTTCGCCAGTTATCTAGATTGTGCACATGACTCAATCATTGCATATTAGAAAAGCCAGGTTTTGCAATGAAAACAAAAAAATTTCAGTCTGTCTCACTTTACCTATTATATTCAAGGCAACTAAGTGAATGTGATCTAATTACCCAATCCACTTAAGAGGACATCTAAGTCAATTTCCTTGAACAGGAGTTTACATTCCTTGTAATAGCAATAAAAGTGATCAAAAATATTTTATTTCAAAAACAAAAAAAAAAAAGAAAGTATAATTAACAAAAAAAAAGGAAAATTTCAAGCCCCCTGTACACGTGAGCTTGCACGCAGAAATGAACGCATACGTATGTCCCGCCCACTTATGAAAATGGTGTTTAAACCATTCATGTGAGGTATTGACGCGAACGTTGGAGTGAGAGCAATCATTTTTGTCCCTAGACCTCCTCTGTAACTCAAAACATTTAACCAGTAAAAAAATATCAAGCGTCGCCTATGGGGATTTTTAAGTACCGAATTTAAGCGCCATTCCATGAGCGTGTGCAATTTTGAAACGTGCCATGCTGGGTATCTATTTACTGGGTGTACTTAATCATTCACAATATGCAAAAACATTGGGCTAACTATACTGTTTTTTTTTTTTTTTAAGCACAAAAACTGTTTCTTTCCCAAAAAAAACACGTTAAAAAAAATTGCTGCGCAAATACCGTGCATGATAAAAAGTTGCAACAACCGCCATTGTATTCTCTAGAGTCTTTGCAAAAAAAACATACATATATACTATATATATATATAATGTTTGGGGGTTTCTATGTAATTTTCCAGCAAAAAAAAATTATGATTTTTACCTGTAGGAGAGACATGTCAGAATTGGCCTGGGTGGCAAGTGGTTAAGCACCTGATTAGAACCATAGGCTCTAATAGGCGTCAAAAAAGGTGACCTACAAGTGCCATGCTGGGCACTCGCAGGTCACTCAGCTTTTTTAGAAAAACAAATGACTATTCGCTTTCCTAACACTAAACCGCCTCTCCGCCAATCATGTTGGGCACACTGGCAGCGTTTGATGGGCACACTTGCAGAGTTTGGGCACACTGGCAGCGTTTGGGGCACACTGGCAGCGTTTGATGGGCACACTGGCAGCATTTGAGGGCACAGTGGCAGCGTTTGGCACTGTGGCTGCATTTGATGGGCACAGTGGCAGCATTTGATGGCCACAGTGGCTGCAATTGTTAATTTTTTTTCAACATTCTTTGCACCCCCCCCGAAAAACTTTGAGCACCAGCACCACTGCCATAACAGATGTATTGCAATATAAAAGATGTACATTCTCTAGGCTTGAAAGATATACGTGTTATATCAGAGATCATTTAGCTCCACATTGTATTGGAAGTTGCTCAGACCAGGCGTACCAGTACAAATAATTATAGCCTGGAGATTGAGAATGTACATCTTTTTATATTGCAAATTTGCAATGTATAGCAATACATGATGATCTGTTCTGACCATATTTTGATCATGGAGGCTATCATGACTCCTCCTTTCTTATCAGGACCTGAAGCCTTAAACACATGGGTAAACTGTTTGTGGGAGCAAGTGGGTTCGGCGGCATGTTTGAAGTGCGTTTCTTGGACGCAGAGGACATCACAGTGGGAGTCACGGGCCATACGCCACAGGGATGTTCTCTTAGCTGGGTGGTTTAACCCTTTCGCATTGAGTGAGAGGAACTTGGGCATTGCGTGTACGGGGCGTGGTGGATCAAGAAGAAAAGGAGGTACTCACAGTTTCTGGTATGGTTGAACGGAAGATGGAGGCGATCCTTGGTTCTGTAGATCGTGGAGAGTTGACGATGTAGAGTCTGTGTCTGAGGTTCCTGTGCTCTCAGGAGTCAAGGTATGCGTAGGGGGGAAAAAAAAAAAGGGTTAGAAGAAGAAATAAGAAACAGTACGGTAAGTTGGGGAGGGGGGGGGAGGAGTAGGGAGGGGACCAGCAGTGTATCAGACAACTGCCAATCAAGCTCTGGGGGTAAGTCCGTGAACTAGCTGCAACGAGCAGGCACCGAGCGGAATGCGGTGTAACTATTGCTTTGGGTCAGCACTGTCCCAGGATCAGTTGTTGGAGGTAGAGCGTTGGTGATTTGCGAACGCTGGAGGGTTGGAAGTGGACGTTTGTGGATCAGTAGGGACAGTCTCCGGGATGATACCCCAGGTTCTGAGCATTTTTATGCCTTCATCCACTGTGTGGATGTTGTGGCGGGTACCGTTTCTGGTGACTATCAACTTGGTCGGAAAACCCCATTGATACGGGACTTTGTGGTTGTTGAGAGGTTTTGTGATGGTTTGAAGTTGTCGCCTCTGTTGACGCGTGTACTGAGAGATATCAGCGAAAAGTTGGAGCTGAGCATAGGGTGGCGGGAGTTGGCCTATGCGTCTAGATTGAGCCAGCAACATGTCTTTGGTATGGAAAAAGTGGATCCTCATCAGGGTATCTCGAGGTACCTCAGGGGGTAGGTGTGGGGGTTTCGGTAGGCGATGAATGCGATCGACTATGGTTTCGATTTGTGGCAGTTCTGGTAGAATTGCGGAGATGAGTTGTCTGGCGTACGAATTTAAGTCTGAGGGGAGGATTGATTCAGGGATTCCTCTGATTTTCACATTGTTTCGTCTCGAGCGGTCCTCAAGGTCCGCCATTTTGGCCCTCATCCATTGTTGTTCATCACGTGTGTGGTCATGAGCGTCTACTAGGTCATTAACTGTTTCAGTCATGGCACCCATCTGTGATTCAACTCGGCCTAGCTTGCGGCTCGTATGTGTCAGCTCAATCTGAAATGCTGCAAACATTGAGGAGATGTCATGCTGGAGAGAGCTGTGCAGGGAAATCAGCATCTCCTTTAACATGGTGTCAATGACTGGTTGATTTGATGTGGGGAATGCTGCTATGGGGGAGGCAGAGGGCGTTTGAGAGGGCAGTAGGTCTAATGCAGGCCTTACCTCAGGGTGATGGTCGGTGCTGTCTAATCGCATCCGCGATTTAGCAGGGCTGTTGGAAGTGGATGATGCTCCAGATGAAGGCAGGGATCTTGGTTGGTCTCCTTGTGGCAGTGAGGAATCCCCATTTTCATCAGGGAGATCGGTATAGGGGAGAGCAGTGTGCGGCGTCCCTGTGTGCTGTGAGGCGCTGCGGGCGCCATCTTGGATTTTTCCTCCCTGAGGTGAGGGGAAGAAATCGTCAATCCTTTTGGGCTGTTTGAATTCCTTCCTCTTCCTGGACCCTCCGGTCTGGTTCCCCCTGGTGTGGGGGTCTGCTGGATGCATTTTTCTAGTGTGGATCGGTGCCGTGGAGTTCCGTGAGATCCGCTCGGTGCAGGAGCTCAGAGACTAGGCGTCCATTCCGCTCGGCAGTTAACCACGCCCCCACCATATTTTGATCATGATGAATACAACCTATACTTGAAATTTTTTTGTGGTTTTTAAAAAGTCTGAATTGTTATTACAGCCCATTCTCCAGGTTTTCTCCACAAGACTGAAAATGTTTCAGTACTTACTATAACGGGGGTCGGCAACCTGACGATCTTAGTCCACCTGTCCACCGCAAATAGGTTTCTGCGCCGCCGACCCCCACTTTCTATGTGCCAGTCCTTGTCTCCCAGCCTCCTCTGTGGGTGGCTCCACCATGCCATCTATGTCACGGTCCCTCTCTCACCCTCCCTTCTCTATCCTCCTCCACCACTGTCATCAGTGAATAGCGGAGACCGGGAGGAAGCACAGCTCAGGACAGAGGGTGGGAAGAGGAGCTGGCGAAACAAACTTTTTATGTTAGACCGCTGGTGATTGGTTTCTAGCACACAGGGTAGTTCTAAGCAACCAAATCCCCAGCTTGCTAATATGAAAAGTCACTCTGCCAGCTCCTGCCCTCTGTCCATAACTGTGCTGCCTCCCAGTCTCCACTGTGGAAACAGGTAGATCACTGTGCTATGAGAGGGGAGGGAAGGGGGGAGGTTATTGCTATAGGGTAAAGGGGGGAAAGAAGACACCACTGTGTGTGTGTGTGTGGGGGTGATGTGAACGGGGCAAAGGACACTTATGGGCAGGGTCACCCCCATAGCAGTGTCCTGTAGCACCCTTCATATCACCCCCCAACCTCCCCCCCGATCCCTGCATTCTGAGCGCAACGCACTCCTAAACTCTGCAATTTAAGCGTAACACACCCCTGATCCCTGCATTCTGAGCGCAACACTCCTGATCCCTGCATTCTGAGCACAATGTACCTGAAACAAGTATTGTTTGCCAAATAGACAATGCTGTGAAAAGGCAAGTTGAAGAAAATCGGAAAAAGTTATTTCCAATTTTGTCTACTATTTTATTTTGTGGAACACATGACATTGCTTTACGTGGGAAACAAAGTACAACTGGAAACGTGCAAAGTCTGTACCAATTTCGAATTGAAGCAGGAGATGTGATCCTAAAAAACCATCTTGAAAATGCACCAGTTAATGCACGGTATACATCAGTTCGTGTTGAAAATGAATTGATTACATTATGTGAACAAACTCTACGAGAAGATCTGGTATCCATAGTCAACATCTCAAATGGATTTTCAATCATTGCTGATGAAAGTGCTGACATTTCTGGAAAAGAACAGATGTCACTTGGAGTACGTTTTGTAGACACAAGCAGCACTGTGGCAGTCATTAGAGAAGAATTCCTAGGATTTGCAACCCTAAAAGGAATGGATGCCATCTCAATCGCAAATATGATTATGGATACATGTTCTAAATTTGGATTAAACTTAGAAAAACTCTATGGCCAAGGATATGATGGATGCTCTACAATGGCAGGAAAAGAAGGTGGCGTTCAAGCCATTATAAAGAGAAAATATCCTAAAGCTGCGTTTGCTCACTGTGCTGCACATAAACTCAATTTGGTTGTTAATGATCTGAATGCTGTTCCTGATATACGGAATTCTATTGGCACAGTGAAAGCCATCATCAAATTTTTCCGTGAGAGTCCAAAAAGAAGATCTCTTATTCCTAATGTGCCATTGCTGAGTGAAACAAGGTGGACAGCCAAATACAAAAGCATTCGAATTTTTAGCTCAAACTTTGAAGATATTTTTAATCAATTAAGCTTACTGGTCACTACAGCATCAGGGAAAACACGTCAGGATGCATATCAATTGCAATGTTCTTCAAGCACAGTGAGCTTCCTCTTTTGCTTGACCATCATTTCAAATTACTCATCAAGATTGGAATCAGTAAGCCAGGCTCTCCAAGCTGTTCAGCTTGATATCCTCAAAGTGTGTAATCACGTGCAAGACCTTCTGACTGTGTTCCACGATCACAGAGAAAAGGCAGAAGAACAATTTAAGGAAATTTTTTCAAACGTTCAAACTATGGCAGAAAAATTGAACATCGAACTTTGCGTTCCCAGACAGTGTGGCAGGCAAGTTTTTCGTTCCAATTTTGGTTCCTCTTCTGTGGAAGAATACTATCGCCAGTCTATCTATGTGCCATACATGGACTCAATCATTGCATCATTAGAAAGCCGGTTTGGCAATGAAAACAAGAAAAATTTCAGTCTGTTCTCACTTTACCCAAAACAAATGGCAAAAATGACACTTGATCAATACAAATGCCATATTGCAGACATCAAAGAAATTTACGGCATTGAAAACCTGGAAGCTGAAGCAGTCACATGGTTTGAGATCTGGTCAACGAAGGATGAGCAGTTTGACAATGGATTTCTGGATTTGCTAAACCACACAGATTTTTTTCCGTCAGTCCAGAAAGCAATTCTCATTGCTCTCACATTACCAGTGACCACTTGTACAGTGGAAAGGTCTTTCAGCACAATGAGAAGGGTGAAAACCTGGCTGAGATCGACAATGGCAGATGATCGCTTATCGGGTTTGTGCATGATGAGCATACATAGAGCAAAAATTGCTGAAAACAAACAACAGTTGATTGAAAAAATAATTGATAAATTTGCACAGGACCACAGACGTTTACAGTTTCTTTTTCGAGATCACTAACCAGTGAACAAAAATTGTACAAAAAAAATACTTTTTGAAAAATGTGATTGTTAAATTTAAGCAAGAGTGCAGATGTTTTCAGTTAAAGTTTATATGTTTTATTTTCAAATTTGGATGATAACAGTTATTTAGTTCTAAAAATATATATATATATATATATATATATGTGTGTGTGTGTATATATTTAAGTTAATACATTCCAAAATAAATACATTTATCATATATTTTATTTGTCCTTTGTTAATACCAAATGCACATTCTATATGCGTTTTCTTTTTATAACTCACTTGTGTGTGCCTTGATCACGTGTGTATGAATAATTTGGTGCATTCAATAGTGTAAACATAAAATCAGATTAGAAATTGCTAATCAGACAATGGCAGCTTGATCCTTCTATTAAGCTTTTGCATCAGGTTTCTCAAACCTTTGCCTGCCTGCCTGAGCTTTATGTGATAATGACTAAGCCCCTCCCCTTCATGACATTGTCGAAAAGGGGCTGAGCTTGGGTGTCCATAAAATGATGCCCCCCCCTGAAAAAAGTTCTGCGGACGCCCATGTCTAATCGGCTTCAAAAACTGTGGTTTCGGAGTGCAGAATGCCCACCCACTTGTATGACATTAGCAAATTAATATTTGCTAATGTCTTCCTGCTTCGTTTTTAGGACCCACTTCCTGAACTCAGAGAATTCTTGCTAATAATTACTGGCTCTATAGCTCACCATACGTTAGCAAGAACAGTAAGTTGAGAAATAAAAATAAAAAAAGGAAAAAGAAATGTGGCTTACCTAGAGTATCTTACACGTAGGGCTTCTCCATATAACAAAATAATTTCTGTAATATAATAAATGAAACAAATGTCCAGAAAAAAAGGCAAACAGCAAAAATTGGCAGGTTCCCTCCCATTGGTGCTTAATTAAGAAACTGCCCCTTACATTGGTGGTCATTGAAATGCTTTCTTACATTGGCAGTCAGTGGAGATGAACATTCTAATGCCGCGTACACACGAGTGTTTTTTCCCTCGGAAAAAACTTGGATGGTTTTTCCGATGGAATTCCGCTCAAGCTTGGCTTGCATACACACGGTCACACAAAAGTTCTCAGAACTTTCAACCGTCAAGAACGCGGTGACGTACAACACTACGACGAGCCGAGAAAATGAAGTTCAATGCTTCCGAGCATGCGTCAAATTCTTTCCGAGCATGCGTAGGAACTTTCCGCGTCGGAATTGCTACAGACGATCGGAATTTCCAATCGTAACTTTTTCCAACCGAAAAATTGAGAACCTGCTCTCAATCTTTTGCTGGCTGGAATTCGGCTCTCAAGAAGCAAATTACATTTAAACATCAAGCACATATTAAATATAATGATAAATAAAGTTATGTATTCCTTAGAAATAATGCATGCATCTAATGTAAATATGTCAATTTATCTTGATAGCCACGATTTCCGCTTGGCCTCCAGTGTTGCCTCTCTATGGGCTAATACTACTCCTACTGTATATCCAGGGTATCTTACTTCCCTAACTCTTTCTCCCAGCATTAAAAAAAATTACAAAAACCCTTTAAAGGGACTGGCGTTCCAACTTGTTCACCCACTATACCCCAAGGATCCTGTGCCCACGAGCTAGAGAAGAGAAATAGACTGGTGCATTCTGAGATACAGGCCTGTTAAGCTACTTGGGTGGGTCAATTTGCAATGACCCTGAGAGGAGTTGTCCTACATAATGCCAAACCTTTTTTTTAGTTTTGGAGAGAGTGGATAATGTTTGTTTTTTGCTGTCAGGATTCAGTCGGGGAAGATCCCCCTTCACTTCCTGTCCTAGAAACACAACAGGACATTAATGGTATTCTGTCCATTGCTGGAGGAAATGACACTGGAACAGATGCCTCCATTGAGAGATTTCCCCACACCTTGTGTTTCTGTGAGCACTAAAATTTGGGATTTTGATCATCATCAGAAAGTGATGGGAAATACAAATATTTACAAACGTCACTAGAGGAGGTATAGAGCCAACATCTGTGGGCACTTGTTCTGATGATAACTGTCTTGGAGTTTTTTGCCTCTCATTTCTAGTTATGTCTCTAGGACGAGAAGTTAAAAGAGAAGTATGGGATTTTTTTTTTTTAGAATCATACTTACCTAGCTGGATGCAGCATCTGTCCGATGCTACATTTTTTCTCCTGCCAGCTCTAATACTGAGAACTGAGCGATCAAACACTCCTGATCGCTCGGTTCTCACAGCTCCGTGAGCAGAGAGCTGATTACTGTCAGTCACCAGCTCTCTGTTCTGCCCCCCCCCCCCTGCTCACTGGAGCGTTGGGCTGTGGAGGGAGCAGGAGCAGCCGGCTCAGGCTCTCAGTGGCTTGCTGAGAACCTGCGCCGGGTGCCGGTCCAGGCATGTGGGCGGATCCTGACCATATGGTCGCTATCTTTTCCGTGCCTGGAGCGGCTCTGTGACCAGCCGCTGAAAACGGGTCACAGAAGTGCAGAATGGACTGAACTACTGTGATACACAGGAGAAGTACAGCCAAACGATCTTTGGCTGTACTTCTCCTTTAAGAAAAATCTCCTAAGAAGGAGACAGAGGGGGCAAAAAAACTATTTTTAGATAAACTTTAATGTAAGGAATGATAACAGTTTTCCAAACATAGAACACTTGCAGATGCTTAGTAGTTTATAATAATGTAAGAAGACTTTATTGTCATTGTATGAAAACATACAATGAAATTCCTATTTGCATTGAATGGTCCATTGGTGCATTTCATCCACCCATTGATCTAATATGGGCAAGAAAGCTCAAATTTTTAAAATTAGCAAAAAATGTAACAGACACAGATCGGACACTTTTGACATTTTTTGGGACCATTGACATTTATACAGCGATCAGAGCTAAAAATAGCCACTGATTACTGTATAAATGTCACTGGCAGGGAAGGGGTTAACACTAGGGGTGATCAAGGGGCTAAGTGATCCCTAGGGAGGTGTTTCTAACAGTGGGGGCAGTGTACTGACTAGAGGAGGAGAGAGAGCTTTTCTGATCACTAGGAACACCAGATCTCTCTCTACTCCCCTGCCACAACGGGGATCTGTCTGTACATTGACAGATCCCTGTTCTAGCTCTCTGAGGAGTGATCGTGGGTCGCCGGCAGACATCGTGGCTGACGGCCACGTGATTCGGCTCCAGCGCCCCATATCGCTCTTAAAGCGGCCAACGTACACATACTACGGATCGTGCAGCCATACCAACCTGCCGCAGTATAATGACGGCGGCTGGTCGGCAAGCGGTTAAAGTGGAATTCTAGACCCTATTCTATTTACCCTGTAAAAAGAAGATGCATATACTTACCTATACTCAGGGTGCTCTGGTCTGCTTACATGATCTCCCCAGTAGCCAGTTTCAGGGGAGAGGAAAGATCACCGGCAATGGATTTAATGCCACCCAGTGGTAATGTCACCCATAGGCTTACTATGAGGCATCAGTTGTCCCCTGTCCCTCTTCTCCCCTGAAGCCACTGCTAGGAGCTGAAGAATAGGTAGTATTAGTATATTAGTAGTATTAGCATCTTCCTTTCACAGGGTATTTGTAATAGAATTTAGAAGGGGGGGGGGGGTTAAGGATAGTTAGGAATAGCCTTGAATTCCAGCTTAACCTAATGCCTAGCGCACACAGGCCAAATGTTGGGAGACATCGGTCTGTTTAATAAAAACCGCCCGACATTCGGCCCGTGTGTAAGGCAGCCAGTCTGACAGAAGCCAACTGCTTGGCTGGCTTCTGTTGGACGAGCATGCTGGAAAACCAGCAGCCAACCAGCTACTGAGAGCGCAACAGTTCAGCAGGGGAGATCGTTGTACTAATGTTGGATCGTTAGAAAAGTGGCCCTGACTGGAGCTGTCAGTAAAAAAACAAGAGTTTGTACCAGGCTTAACTGTGTGGGCTTTCATTGTCCTATAATGCATCCCAGAGGGCAGGAGGGTAAATAGACAATGACAGGGATGGGATGAGATGAGAAGGATCCTTGACTATATTTAATGCTCTATTAATACATTGAAAATGATCAATTGTCTTGCAAAGTAGAAAGCTGACTACCAAAGCTTCTCTAAACCACCAAAATAACCCTTTGAAGTGACTTTGACTTCAACTGCACCAAAGCTGTACCAAGCCACGATGTCATAAATTAGAACAGTCATTATTGCACAACGGAAGAAAGACACTAAAAGCTCCTTTGTTATCTGTGTCTTTTCCAAGATTCGCAAAAAGTACAGTAGGTTGTGTTTTTTTAATTACTAATGCTGTGTTCATCTTCCAAGTGGCATCATCTGAGACATGGATGCCAAGATATTTAAAGTAAGAAACCCTCTCCATAGACTCGCTCTTATTTAAAAGTGACTCACGTTGGGTGCCATCTATTCCTCCTAAGATCCACAACAAGTTCTTTTATGTTCTTTATATTAAGCTCCTAATTGTTCGAGGCAGATCACTGTACAACATTCCTAATCTCCTATTAGTTCATACATGCATGGTAGTGATGTTCACCAGACAGAGCTGGTGCTTCAGTCCATGGCATGCGAACAGCTAGATATTTGTCTCCAACCTAAAGAATTTCTAGGGGTTTTGCCAAACGCACCTGTGTCTTTCCAAACATTTAGTAATTGTCCCTTTATACAGTCAGGGCATTCTGCTGCCACATTAGGGGTCCTTTGTCCTGGGATCTGGTTAAGCCTGTTTCTCAGAACTGTTCACTATACCTGTCTGCTGGCTTCCAATGTGTTTTACAACCTTGACTAGACATAAAGAGTGCGCCTGTTGGGGTTAGTGGGTCTTCTCATACAACAGAAAGATTTGGAGGTCATTGTGCCACCGCTAATGACAGCCTCAGCTGTCAGTAGGCACTCAGCTAGTAGGCGTCCTTACAGGAATCATACTGAACCTGGGATTCAGTATTCTCTGCAGAGTCATTATTATCCTATAAGAAGTTTCCTCCTTCTTTTTCTTCTGTGCCCACATGGCAGCTACACTATCCGTAGGGTTCAATATTGAGTTGGCCCACCCTTTCCTGCTATAACAGCTTCAACTCTTCTGGGAAGGCTGTCCACAAGGTTTAGGAGTATGTCTATGGGAAAGTTTGACGATTCTTCCAGAAGCGTATTCATGAGGTCAGGCACTGACCGATGGACCTTGCTTTGTGCACTGGTTGGAACAGGAAGGGGCCATCCCCAATCTGTTCCCACAAAGTTGGTGATATTTCATGAAATTGTCCAAAATGTCTTGGTATGTTGACCCCTGAAGAGTTCCCTTCACTCACTGGAACTAAGGGGCCAAGCCCAACCCCTGAAAAACAACCCCACACCATAATCCCCCCTCCACCAAATGATTTGGACCAGTGCACAAAGCAAGGTCCATAAAGACATGGATGAGCATGTTTGGGGTGGAGGAACCTGACTGGCCTGCACCTCAACCCGATAGAACACCTTAGGAATGAATTAGAGCGGAGACTGCGAGCCAGGCCTTCTCGTCCATATCAGTGTCTGACCTATCAAATGCGCTTCTGGAAGAATGGTTAACATTCCCATAGACACACTCCTAAACCTTGTGGACAGCATTCAGAGAAGAGTAGAAGCTGTTATAGCTGCAAAGGGTGGGCCAACTCAATATTGAACCATACGGACCTTTTTTTTTTTCAATCTGCTGTTCTGTAATTTTCTGTAACGTACAATATGGCAACTTGGAGGCATTCTGCATGGTGTACAGAACGCCCCCTGAAAATGTAATTTCCTGCTTGTGTGATTGGCTTACTGATTTCCCCAGAAGTCTGCACTAAGTGTATCTCAGATTTTGGGCATCTCCTGCAACAAAAATCATTTTTGGTGAGATACTCCCAAAGGGAAATCACGTCTAAAGGGATGAGATCCTGCAATTTCCTCATTAGATCCCTACAGATGCAGCAGCTGATTGATAATTCTAAAACCACTCCCTTACAGAATCACATGGACACAGACAAACAGCTACTTCTTCAGAATAGGAATCTGCAACAAAGTTTGTTAAAATTCTTGCAATGTACACTGATCACCCAGAGGGGAATGTTTTTTTCTTCAACAAAAGTGGTTGTATTCCCTTTTTTTGTATTTTTACCTACAGGTAAGCCTATAATAAGGCTTATGCCGCGTACACACGAAGGGACAATCCCGCGGGATTATCCTCTGGACTCAAGTCCAGCGGACAATCCCCTCGTGTGTGGGCGTCGGCGGACTTTTTGGCGCCAAAGTCCGGCGGACCAAAGTTTTAAGTTTGGTTTTAAAATTATCCGCTGGACTTGGCAGTCCGGCGGACAATCCCGCCGTTAGTAGGCTAGTCCGCCGGACTTTTTAAATGAACGGACTTGCCGCTCATCGGCAAGTCCGTTCATTTAGCACGTGACTTCAGGTTACGTAGCTAGCGTAGGCAGTAAATGCGAAAAACGGCGTGGGGGTTCCCCCCAAATCCATCTCAGACCCTTATCCGAGCACGCAGCCCGGCCGGCCAGGAAAGGGGTGGGGATGAACGAGCGCCCCCTCCTGAGCCGTACCAGGCCGCGTGCCTTCAACATGGGGGGTGCCCTGGGGAAAAGGGGGCCCCCACCCCAAAGCACCTTGTCCCCATGTTGATGAGGACAAGGGCCTCTTCCCGACAACCCTGGCCGTTGGTTGTCGGGGTCTGCGGGCGGGGGCTTATCGGAATCTGGGAGCCCCCTTTTATAAGGGGGCCCTCAGATCCCGGCCCCCCACCCTATGTGAATGAGTATGGGGTACGATGTACCCCTACCCATTCACCTAAGGTGTAAAATGTGACCCCGCCCCCTGTGATGTCACAGTCCCAGCATCCTCCGGGACTGTGACATCACAAGGGGGCGGGGTCACCATGTGACATGAGCATGTGACCCTGTCCCCATGTCCCTATGTAAGTCCCAGCACAGCGCGGCTCTGGCATTCCGGCCAGAGAGAGCGACGTGTCAACATCGGAAGAAGAAGAAGAAGAAGAAGAGGCGCCGGCGGCGCGGAAAACGACGACCGCCGCAAGAACAGAAGAGACCCCGGAAGACCCCCCGAAGGCGGATCGAGACCCCCAGACGACGACGGCGGCGACGAAGAAGGTAGCCGGACTTCTCCGCTCGGTAAAAGAGCTTGGTAAATGGCGGAGGAGTCTGGCGAGAAGACCCCCAAGACGGAAGAAGACCCCCGGAGCAGTGCAATAAAATATTTTTTCAAAAGTGTGTGTGTTTTTTTACTTTACATTTTACACCTTAGGTGAATGGGTAGGGGTACATCGTACCCCATACTCATTCACATAGGGTAGGGGGCCGGGATCTGAGGGCCCCCTTATAAAAGGGGGCTCCCAGATTCCGATAAGCCCCCGCCCGCAGACCCCGACAACCAACGGCCAGGGTTGTCGGGAAGAGGCCCTTGTCCTCATCAACATGGGGACAAGGTGCTTTGGGGTGGGGGGGGCGCACGGCCCCCCTTTCCCCAGGGCACCCCCCATGTTGAGGGCACGCGGCCTGGTACGGCTCAGGAGGGGGGGCGCTCGTTCGTCCCCACCCCTTTCCTGGCCTGCCGGGCTGCGTGCTCGGATAAGGGTCTGAGATGGATTTGGGAGGAACCCCCACGCCGTTTTTCGGCGTGGGGAGTCCCTTTAAATCCATGCCAGGTGACGGAGCTAGCGCGCCGGCATTTACTGCCTACGCTAGCTACATAACCTGAAGTTACGTTCTAAATGAATAGACTGCTCCGTGTGTGGGCAAGTCCGTTAATTTTCAAAAGTTCCGCGGACTTTGTCCAGCGGATTGTCCGCCGGAGAAGTCCGGGCGTGTGTGGGCAAGTCCACACGCTCGGAAAGTCCGGCGAAGCCAGCTGGAAAGTCCGGCGGATTGTCCGCTGGACTAGGTCCGCCGGGAAAAGTCCCTTCGTGTGTACGCGGCATTACCTGTAGGTAAAATGAATATCTCCTAAACCTGTATGGTTTAGGAGATATTGACTTTGCATGCAGCCACTGACGTCAGCGGCGCATGCGCTGTGAAGCTCCGGAAAGAAGTCTCCCACGCGCATGCGCAGGAGTGACGACATTGCAGCTGCGGCAACTCACAGCACCAGAGCTGCGAACCCAGAAGACATGCGGAGGGGAAATGTCAGCTCCCTCGGGGGTGACCGGGATCAGCTGCCGGCGCCTCGTTCTAAGGTAAGTATTTCATAATGAGCTACTGTAGTATGCGCTGCATACTATCTCATTATGCCTTTTGCCTTACAGGCCTTACAGATGTTAAGGCAAAAAAAAAAAAAATTATATATATATATATTTCTTACCTCTCTGACATGCAACACACAAAAAGGCTTTTAATATATAAAAATACACTGAATCCAATGTGCCTGTTTACATCTCTGCTCTGCGTTGGTAAAAATCTGGCTTGTCAAATTTTTTGTGCATTTTCATACACTGTGATGCCCAATAGAATAGTGAAAATGTGTAAAAGGCACGACAACGCATGTTAAAAAATGCAGTGGCTCTGGGGTAAAAAGCTCTGTGCTCCAGACCTGCATGAAACTACTATGTTGAGCCTCTTTCACACGAAGGGTCCGATCAAGTTTGCTTGTCAGTTTTTCAGGCGGACCTGATTGGACGGTCTATTCACCCTTATGGACTGGCGGGTGTAAACAAACTTGGGTCTGTTTACCCCCGCCTATCTCTGATCTGATCCGGAAGGGGATCCGTCCTTCTCTGTCTAGGCAGATCGGATTAGAGGGCAGTTGGGTGTAAACAGACAGCCCATAGAGCAGAACGGACTCTGTCTGGCAAGCCCTGCAATATGCAGGGCGAACATGGGGGAGTATGAGGGGAATGATTTCTCATCTGCAGGTTGCTATTGGTGAGTGCAGCAGGCTAGCAACAGCGCCTGATTGGTGGATGGCGGCGGGAGCGCTAAAGCCCGCGAAACGGGGCCCTTTAAGAGCGGATCGTCCGGCCTTACCTGTCTCTCTGAAGCAAGACCGGGACCCCCTACCCCTGCAGAGCTGACAGAAGAAGATGGAGGCTTCCAGAGACCGCGAGGCGCTGCTGCGCCGCCTAATAGAGAAGGCGGAGGGAGCTGGAGGAGAAGAGTGGCTACAGAGATGCCTGGAGGACAGCCCCAACATGGCTCCGCATGGTCCGCCCCTCAGCATGGCCGAGGATGTCACTGGGGAAAAGATGGTGGAGCCTACAGCCAGCATGCGCAGTCCGCGCCTACAGCCAGCAAGGAGGAAGAAGAAAGCAAAGTCCTCTGCTTCTCCTGTCCCGCGGAAGAAGGGGAGAGCCAGCAGCATGCCTCTCAAGGACGCTGCCTCTACTGAGAAAGAATCCAGTCAGCCAGCAGCTTCCAGCCTAAAGGAGGGGAGTTCGCCCAGTGGTGAGACATGTTACAACATCCCTGTTAATGACATGTGTTTGTTAATGACTTCCTTATCTAGCCTTGTAAATGATCTTAAAGGGGTACACACAGGTGGTACTGAGGTAAAAAAGTTTGAGGAGGATTTATATAATTTTCATGGGTTACACACAGATGGTGCTGGTGTGGTTAATGATACAGGTGCACAAAAGTTTGGTGCTTTTTCTATCACTAAAAATGACGTTAAAGGGGCACAGCGGTCTGGTGCATGTTTGCAGAACTCTGCTTATGGTGGTATTAAAGAAACTAATGGCGCACAGTATCATGGTGCTTTTCAGGATAATAGGAATGACACGGTTTTTGGAGGGGCACACTTTAGTGGTGCTATACAGCAGCCTAATGATGGCGTGCGGGTGGATGTAGTAAGCCCAGTATGGCGCAGTTTATCAGGTGTGCACGCAGATGCTTCTGAGTTATCAGCAGGTGGGGTGCTGCCGCAGACAGGCAGGCGCATAAATCAAGCAGCCACTTCTCCACGGGCAGCTGAGTCATCATTTAGGCTGCCTATGCCATGCGACATTTCCCCGCTGGGTTTTCACTTAACAGATACTGTAAAGGATAAAATTTGGAAAGGTGAATTTATTGATCTAATGTCTTTATTGCCAGCTTCCAAAGAATTTATGGCTAGAGTTGATAAACGCTCTGATGACAGAGCAGAGGAGGATCGTAAGAAGTCCATACCAAAAACTTTTCAGAATTGGTTGCAGGCCTTTTGCATTTATGCGGCCGTGCTAGGGGAGCGTTTTCCTGGGAAATGTTCAGGGCTTTTTCAGCATGTGGATATAATAGCGGAGGCTTTTCGCCATTTTGGGGGTATAGCATGGTTCACTTATGATGAGAACTTTAGGCAAAAACTGGCCGTTCACCCAATGTTGCAATGGGGTTGCAAGGATGTGGGTCTATGGCTAAACCTCATGCTGCCACAGAAGCCGCAGTTTGCTCCCCGGGTAGTGCCCCCACAGAATAGTTTTCGCAAGGGATGCTGTTTCGCCTTCAACGAAGGGCATTGTAAATTCTTGGCTAATTGCAGATATAGGCATGAATGCTCTTTCTGCAGTGGTGCCCATCCTGCAAACAGGTGTTTTCGTAAATCGGCCGCATCCTCCTCTACAGCAGTACCCAGGGAGGCAGGAGGGAAGGGCCAGGACGCCAGTGAAATTATCAAACATGCAGCCTTGGCTAGAACAATACCCAGACCGCACGATGGCTCGGCTGCTGTTTGAGGGTTTTGCTAATGGTTTTTTGGTCCCTTCATATTCAGGTTCTGGGTGCGTCCGGGTTGAGAATCTACGCTCAGTCAGGATGCACCCTGACATTGTACAGGAAAAAATCAATAAAGAGATCACTGAGGGTAGAGTAGCGGGGCCTTTTAAGCTTCCACCTTTTGAGAATTTCCGCCTCTCCCCCTTGGGAATTGTTCCCAAGAAGGAGAAGGGGAGTTTTCGACTCATACACCACTTGTCTTATCCAGCAGGTTGTTCACTAAATGATGAGGTCTCTGGGGTCCTGGCCCCGGTGTCCTATGCATCATTTGATGAAGCACTGATGCTGTTACGTCAATTTGGGCAGGGGGCTTTGTTGGCTAAGGCAGATATCAAGTCTGCCTTCCGGCTGCTGCCCGTGCATCCGCAGGGATTTAATTCCCTGGGGTTTAATTTTAAGGATCAATTTTATTTTGACAAATGTCTACCAATGGGTTTTGCCTTGTCATGTTTTTATTTTGAAGCCTTTTCTACCTTCTTGCACTGGGTTGTAGCACAGTGCCTCCCGGAGGGGGGCCTGTTACACTACCTAGATGATTTTTTGTTCATTGGTCCAGTGGACTCACAATTGTGTTCTAAATCGCTGGACACTTTTTTGAGGACGTGTACCCTTTTTGGGATTCCTATCGCCCATGAGAAAACGGTCCTCCCGGCCACGACGATTGAATTTTTGGGCATCACAATCGACTCAATGCGAATGGAGTTTCGGCTACCGGAAGAAAAGCTGTGCCGGTTGAGATTATTAATTTCATTGTTTTTGTCCAAAAGGAAAGTATTCTTGAAAGAGGCGCAATCCCTATTGGGGCTTTTTGCATTCGCAGCCAGGGTGATCCCGATGGCCAGGATATTTTCAAGGCGTTTCGCCTTGGCCACAAGTGGTTTGCTGTCCCCATATTCACATATTCACCTGTCAGCAAATGTGAAAGAGGACTTGAAGGTGTGGGATGCTTTCCTTTCTAATTTTAATGGCTCAACAGTATGGCAACAATCTATTATGGATGATTTTCAATTAAATTTCTTCACCGACGCAGCTGGTTCATCAGTTTTTGGGGCTTTTCTGAACGGCAGTTGGTGTGCTTCTGAATGGCACCCCAGCTGGCTACAGGGGGAAGTTATACGGAATATAGTCCTGTTGGAACTTTTTCCTGTCGTAGTTTCATTAATAATATGGAAGGAGTTCTTTAAGAATCGGAGGGTGCTAGTACATACAGATAACAAAGGCGTTCTATTTGCCATAAACACGCTGTCATCAAAATCTGAAATGGTGATTAAGCTACTGCGTTTTGTAGTATTACATTGTTTTCGTTGTAACATTTGGTTGAAGGCTCAGTACTTACCTGGTTTACAGAATGATATAGCTGACGCTTTATCTCGTTCACAGTTCCAACGTTTTCGGGATTTGGCGCCTGCGGCGGACCAAACGGGCACCCCCTGCCCAGATTTCCTCTGGGGCTTGATTTGGGACTGATGGCTACTCACCTCCGGGGCTCACTGGCGCCGAAGACATGGCAGGAATATGGTTTGGCATGGTCCAGATGGTGTTCTTTCTGCTCTCAGCACGGTACAGGGGTTCTGGAGGTGAATGGTTATGTCGCTCTGGCTTTCATATCTTCGTTAATAAATGCAGGTATGAGTCCGGGTTCAGTTAACAAGATTGTGGCTGGTGTTTCCTTTTTTCTCAAATTTTCCGACCGCCAAGCGCTTACTTCATTTTTTCAAGTCAGGCAAATTTTGAAGGGCTTTCGGAAATCGGCTCCTTCTAAGGATGGCCGTCGGCCTATTTCTGTGGAGTTATTAATCAACCTGTTATCGGTCCTGGAGGTTGTTTGTACATCTATGTTTGAAGTTTTTCTTTTCAGGGCAGCATTCTCGGTCACTTTCTTCGGTGCTTTAAGGATCGGTGAATTTACGGCTAGGAATAGGTCTTCCTCTTCTTTTCTTTTGTTCAGGCATGTAGTCTTGGGGCCGGATAATCTTCGTGTCTTTATTTGCAGGTCAAAAACTTTTGGATTGGGTAAAGGTCAATGGGTGCCTCTGGCTAGTTCCCCGGATCCGAGAGTATGCCCAGTAGTGTTGGTATCAAATTTTTTGGCTGTGCGCCCCTCATGCGAGGGTTCCTTTTTTATCCACCAGAACAGTTCCCCGCTTACCAGATTTCAGTTTTCAGCTGTTCTTGCTTCTTGCCTTAGACGGCTCAATCTTTCAGGTTTTAAATTTTCATCTCATTCATTTAGGGTTGGGGCCGCCACAGCGGCCAATCTATTGGGTTTCCCTATAGAAAGTCAAAAGAGGGTCGGTAGGTGGGCTAGTGATAGGTACAAAATTTATGTTCGCCCAGATCTATTAACGCTATGATTTTGTTTCAGATCCAGCTACTGAGGCAATTTGGATCGTAGGCCACTCCTACATTTTCTGGGCTGGTAAGCAAGCTTCTTCTAGGATCTACTCAAGTAATTTGGGTCTGGACGATTCTTTATACACAGTTTTTTGGTCAGGCATTAGGGGTCTGAGATGGCGTAATCTTAGATGCCATTTACTTTACTTAGCATCTATTTGGCCGCCTCCGAGTATCCTGGTTATTCATTTAGGGGCAAACGATATTGGCAAGGTTAGGACTTGGGATCTTCTGTGCGAGATCAAGAAGGATCTGTGCGACTTTAGGCTACTGTTCCCAAGTACTACCCTGGCCTTTTCAGAAATGATCCCACGGCTCCTGTGGGCCCCGGGCGGTGACTTAAGCTACATGGATAGGATCAGGAGGCGGCTGAATAGAACCATACACAATATGTTAGTTTCACTGGGTGGTGTATCATTCCGCCATTTTGAGCTGGAAGGTTTTTTTCTTAGGTCTGTTCAGGCAGGACCAGGTCCATTTGTCTGCAATTGGCCTGGATATTTTTAACATGGGCCTGCAGGCCTTGATTGAGAGTGCCTTGGTGTTGGGGGGACCTCAGCCAGGAGCGTCACTCCTGGCTTAGGTTGGTGGGGGATTAGTCGTCCAGCTTCGTCTGGATGGACACTGTGAACTAGAACAATAATTTAATTTTGTTTATAGCCGAGGTGGCTAAATTATGATTTAAGTTTAAGGTTACCTCTTGACCAACACCAGGGCCAGAAAAAAATTCCAACAATAAAGTATGGTTACAAAGAATTACTTGGTGTTTGTATTTTGTACGTTTAATGACTCCTTAATGCTAGCCCATGGCAAGCCCTGCAATATGCAGGGCGAACATGGGGGAGTATGAGGGGAATGATTTCTCATCTGCAGGTTGCTATTGGTGAGTGCAGCAGGCTAGCAACAGCGCCTGATTGGTGGATGGCGGCGGGAGCGCTAAAGCCCGCGAAACGGGGCCCTTTAAGAGCGGATCGTCCGGCCTTACCTGTCTCTCTGAAGCAAGACCGGGACCCCCGCCCACCCTCCCCCTTTTTTCTTTTCTTCTCTAAAAATATTCTTTTGCAAGTCATGGTGTTGGTTAGTGGGGGATTAGTCGTCCAGCTTCGTCTGGATGGACACTGTGAACTAGAACAATAATTTAATTTTGTTTATAGCCGAGGTGGCTAAATTATGATTTAAGTTTAAGGTTACCTCTTGACCAACACCAGGGCCAGAAAAAAATTCCAACAATAAAGTATGGTTACAAAGAATTACTTGGTGTTTGTATTTTGTACGTTTAATGACTCCTTAATGCTAGCCCATGTGTCTGCTCTGCATAAACTGAGCTGACATGGACCCGTCACCTGCCCGCTCTGCTCTGTTTAGCAAGGGATCATCGGATAGAGCCTGTGCTGATCAAAACAGTGTCCATCCCATGTTGAAGGGGCCTTAAGCCCCATACACACGGTCGGATTTTCCGATGGATTCTGTCCTATCGGACAATGTTGTCGGAAATTCCGACCGTGTGTAGGCACCATCGGACAGTTTCCATCGGATTGTCCGACGGACAAAGTTCTATCTCCTGCTCTATAAATATTCCGACAACAAAGTCCGATCACACCAATTTCGATCGTGTGTAGCGAATTCCGACGGACAAAGTGCTACGCATGCTCAGATCACATTACAAGACCAAAGCTATTGGCTACTAGCCTCTACGTAGTCCCGTCGTAGGCAACAAACGTCACCACGTTCAGAATGATCGGATTTTCCGACAACTTTGTCCGACCGTGTGTATGCAACACCAGTGTCGGACTAAATCCGTCGGACCAAATCCGATGGATTTGGTGGTCGGATTTTCCGACCGTGTGTATGGGGCTTTAGACCTCTTTCACATGGGTGGCCATTAAAAACAGGCGGCTGAGCCTTAGTTGTGCTGCCACCCCCCCCCCCCCCATTTTATTTGTGCTGTTATGACGTTATGATTTTTTTTTTTTATAACAGCTTGTTTTTATTTGATCAAACCCCACCCAATGTTGTTGAGAAGTACAAATCAGGGTTGTGTTATAAAAAAAAAATCCAAATCTTTGATGATCCCTAGGAGCACCATCAAATATATCATAACCAACATGGCACAACAGCAAACCTGCCAAGAGACGGCCGCACACCAAAACTCACGGACCGGGCAAGGAGGGCATTAATCAGAGAAGCAGCACAGAGACCTAAGGCAACCCTGGAGGAGCTGCAGAGTTCTTCAGCAGAGACTGGAGTATCTATCTGTACAAAGGACGACAATAATCTGTACGCTCCATAGAGTTGGGCTTTATGGCAGAGTGGCCAGAAGAAAGCCATTACTTTCTGCAAAAAACAAAATGGCACTTTTGAGTTTGTGAAAAGGCATGTGGGAGACTCCCAAAATGTATGGAGGAAGGCAGGGGCGGACTGACCATTCGGCCACTCGGGCACTTCCCGAGGGCCCCGGGCCACTAGGGGGCCCCATCAGGATTGCCAGCCTCAGTAAAACCAGGGACAGTATGTAAAAATCTGTGTTTTTTTTACATCTGTTTCTGAAATATCCAGAGATTATAGCTGCCCCACCTCTCCAGTACCTTCTCAGCCAATAGAAACATGTCTTTGTATACTGTGTGTACATGTATGTGTATACTGTGTGATTGTATACTGTGTGGCCCCATAATCTCTGATTGTTTGGGGGCCCCATAATCTCCTATTGCCCGGGGGCCCCATGAGTTGTCAGTCCGCCCCTGGAGGAAGGTGCTCTGGTCTGAGACTAAACTGAACTTTTTGGCCATCAAAGAAAAGGCTATGTCTGGCGCAAACCCAACACATCACATCACCGAAAGAACACCATCCAGTTAAACATGGTGGTGGCAGCATCATGCTATTGGGATGTTTTTCAGCAGTCGGGACTGGGAAACTGGTCAGAGTTGAGGGAAAGATGGATGGTGCTAAATACAGGGATATTCTTGAGCAAAACCTGTACCACTCTGTGTGTGATTTGAGGCTAAGACGGAGGTTCACCTTCCAGCACGACAATGACCCCAAACACATTGCTAAAGTAACACTTGAGTGGTTTAAGGGGAAACATGTAAATGTGTTGGAATGGCCTAGTCAAAGCCCAGACCTCAATTCAATAGAAAATCTGTGGTCAGACTTAAAGATTGCTGTTCACAAGCACAAACCATCCAACTTGAAGGGGCTGGAGCAGTTTTGTAAGGAGGAATGGGCAGAAATCCCAGTGGTAAGATGTGGCAAGCTCATAGAGACTTATCCAAAGTGACTGCGATAGCCGCAAAAGATGGCTCTACAAAGTATTGACTTTAGGGGGGTGAATAGTTATGCACATTGACTTCTGACTTCCTGTTATTTTGTCCTATTTGTTGTTTGCTTCACAAGAAAAAAAACATCTTCCAAGTTGTGGGCACGTTCTGTAGATTAAATGATACAATCCATGTTAATTCCAGGTTGTGAGGCAACAAAACATGAAAAATGCCAAGGGGGTTGAATAAGTTTGCAAGGCAGTGTAAATGGCACAAACCAGCTCAAAGATGGCACTAACCAACCAGCTCTGTTTCATGTATTTTGGCTGTTGTGAGGCGGCTGGGTAATATCACAAATTAAAAATTTTACGGCACAAAATAGTACAAACATAGCACTAAAGAAACACACTGGAATTTTTATTTGTGCTGGATGTAGGGGGCAGCTTCACTGAGCTCAGGGATGAAGCAGAGGGTGGAGCAGAGGGGGTAGCTGGGGGTGGGGAGTATAGCAGTATGGGAAGCGCACCAAACCAAATGTTGGGTGTGGCCTCATTGTGCTAACAGTGGTGGTGGGGGTTGGGTTAAAGGGGGTATGGCCTAATAACACCTGATCCTATTTTGCTTTGGGTCAAGCCTGCAGGTGGGTTGCTCATTCTGCCAGGTTCGACATTTTGTCAGAACACCAGCAGTGAAGCCTTGCAACTTCAGAGCCGGGTTCGCAACTGCGAATGTGTGAAGCGCGCTGCGCTTTGTGAATGGCCCGGTGGCAGGGAAAGGAGGAGGGGGGGCACTGCGAAGTCAGCCAGAAGTGGGAGCGGGTACCTGTCAGAACCAGATACCCGCCCCCTGAAAGGTGCGAAATGTGTCAGCGGAGGGGGGGAGGAAGCAAATAAGCGGAGCTTCCCCTTTTAGGTGGAGTTCTGCTTTAATGTTTGTCCCAATGTTGGTTCATTCAAAGATTAAAACAGAAAGGCTAAAAGGCTTCATTCACACATGCACCGCGGCCTGTACAGCTGGCATGCGCCATTTGTTTACATGTTTGGAGGCACCTTGAGCTGTGAGCTGGCAGCCTATGTTAGTGACTTGATATGCAGCGGCTATATAGGCACAGCAGCACACAACGAAGTCTGACAGGTGTACAGGGATGGGTGCGCAGTCCCAAATGAAGACAATGTGGGGATTCAGGGCCACATACCCAACCCTGCGCGCCCATTTGACTCAGCTGCATGAACATGTAAACAAATGGCTCATTCACGCTGTATAGGCCAGAGCACCCGTGTGAATGAAGTCCTAGATGTCAAGATGTTCTCTCTTCTATTGATCTATTAGCAGCTTTTAATTATGTCCTCTTGCCAGCTAGCGTTGTGGGTGTTTGGGGAATTTTATTTACTTCTAATAATGAATGTGAACTCGTGGACAATAAGTCTCTATCCTGAAACCAACCCTTGTTTCCTCTGAGTCCTCTTTATGAAAAACAATGTGTTGAACACAATACAACAAGCAGATTAAACCATCTATATCTGTCACAGATTGACCTATTTCCAAGCGCAATACAAACAAAACGCTGATTATCTTCCGCTCTTGCTGTCAAAGTACACAAAGTTCTAGGAGATCTCATAAAATTACACTTCTGACTTTTTTTAGATGGAAATTTACCAACTACAGGTCCACTTTGGCAGATATTCACTCAGTGGGAAACACTGAACAGCCTGTACACCAGGCCTTTGCCGAGAACAAAAATGTGTGCTGGAGCAAAAAAGTTTCTCAATACAATCGAAGACATCAATGGACTTTGGTTGGTTCTGGGTAGGGATGGGCCCGGTGTTCGATTCTAAGCCATGTTCGAATCGAACATCGGGCGTTCGCCCGTTCGGCGAGCCCAGAACTATTTGGGCCGCTCGCATCAAATTCGTGTGATGCGAGCGGCCCGCAATGCATTGCGCCAGTCGCAGTGCAATGCTGGCTGATGATTGGCCAAGCATGCACTGTGACCCCGCATGCTTGGCCAATCACAGCGCCGGCAGCGAGGAGAGCCATAATTGGCTACAGACAGGATGCCTGTAGCCAATTATAGCTCAGGGGCTTTAGTACACGCCCCACGGTATAAGAGGCCGCCGCGGCGGCGGCCTCGCATGTTGTGTTTCAGTGTCAGCGTGTCAGTGTGTTGCTGACTGCTGACAATATGTGCTCTATTTCTGGGGATTTGTGTGTGCGTGCTGTTAGTACAGCATTGCAGTATCACATCTGGGGGGTGTCTATAGGTTGCCTGTGAAGGGGGGCAGGTTTCCTGTGCTTAGAACTGTCCCTGCAAAAAGTGTAATTTTTGCAGGAAAAAAGCTATTTAAAAGCACTCGCGGCTAATGAATTGATGGCTCCTGTAACACAGAGAACTGTCATTCATTGATTTTTGTTTTAAAAAAAAGCGTGGGGGTCCCCCCAAATTCAATAACCAGGCCCTTCAGGTCTGGAATGGATATTAAGGGGGACCCCAGCCAAAAAGAAAATGGCGTAGGGTCCCCCTCAAAATCCATACCAGACCCTTGAGGTCTGGGATGGATTTTTAGGGGAACCCCAGCCCAAAAAAATGGCGTGGGGTCCCCCTCAAAATCCATACCAGACCCTTATCCGAGCACGCAACCTGGCAGGCCGCAGGAAAAGAGGGGGGACGAGAGCGGCCCCCCCTCCCGCCTGAACCGTACCAGGCCACATGCCCTCAACATTGGGAGGATGCTTTGGGGGTCTGAGACCCCCAAAGCACCTTGTCCCCATGTTGATGAGGACAAGGGCCTCGTTCCCACAACCGTGCCCGGTGGTTGTGGGGGTCTGCGGGCGGGGGGCTTATCGGAATCTGGAAGCCCCCTGTAACAAGGGGACCCCCAGATCCCGCCCCCCCCTGTGTGAAATGGTAAGGGGGTACAAAAGTACCCCTACCATTTCACCAAAAAAGTGTCAAAAATTGTAAAAATGACAGGAGACGGTCTTTGACAATTCCTTTATTAAAATCTTCTTTCTTCATCCTTCGGTTTCTTCATCTTCTCCTTCCGTCATCTTCTTCCTTCTTCTTCTATTTTCTTCTTCCTCCGATCCGCTTCTTCTTGCGCTGGCCTTCTCGTCCTCCTCGTCTGGCATCTTCTTCCATCCCAGATTTTTATTGAATTTGGGGGGACCCCCACGCTTTTTTTTTTCTTTTTTTTTATCAATGACTTTTTTTTTATGAATGACTTTCAATGAATGACTGTTCTCTGTGTTACGGGAGCCGTCAATTAACATTAGCCGCGAGTGATTTTAAATAGCTTTCTTTCCTGCAAAAATGACACTTTTTGCAGGGACAGTTCTAAGCACAGGAAACATGCGCCCCTTTACATGCATACTATAGACACCCCCCAGGTACGAAATTTAAAGGAATATTACACTTTTATTGTTTCAATTTAAGCATTATTAAAATCACTGCTCCTGAAAAAACGGGCGATTTAAAAAAAATGTTTTGCATTGATACATGTCCCCTGGGGCAGGACCCAGGTCCCCAAACACTTTTTATGACAATAACATGCATATTAGCCTTTAAAATTAGCACTTTTGATTTCGAACGTTCGCATCCATTATAACTAATAGGGTTCGAAAGCTTGCACGGACTTTAGGTCCGTTCGCGGGTTCTGGTGTGAGCCGAACGGGGGGTTGTTCGGCTCATCCTTAGTTCTGGGTTGTTATGATACAGAATCTGATTTTAGCAGAAGGTGTTTGCAAATAATTTTGTATTGACACCCAGATTTTGGGATCTATAATGATTTGGCATGAGATACTTCCAAAAAAATATCCCATTTTAGGGAGTTTTAAGGAAGCGTTAATTGGGATCTCTAAGCAAACAGCTAAATCCCTTTTTGAAATGCACATACAGTGGGTCTAGAAAATAATCACCACCCTTTAAAATAATCACATTTTGTTGCTCTGCAGCCTGAAATTAAGACAGATTCGTTTTAGTTTTTTTCCAGCTGTATGTAGTCAATGAAACTTCTAAAATCCAAGTGAACAAAATAACACCAACATGTCAGGAAAAAAAAAATCTAAATCAAAAACAGAATCACTGAGTTGGAAAAAGGTTTACCCCCCCCCCCCCTTGTGTCAGTATTTTGTTGGACCGCCTTTTGCTTTAATTTCAGCCTTTAGTCTGTTGGGATAGGTCTCTACTAACTTTGCACATCTAGACTTTGCAATATTTTCCCGCTCTTCTTTGCAGAACTGCTCAAGTTTAGTTCAATTTGATGGTGACTCTTTGTGGACTGCAGTCCTCAAGTCATTCCATAGATTTTCAATGGGGTTTAAAGCAGAGTTCTGCCCGCCCCTTTAAAAATTAAAAGTCAGAAGCTACATATACTGTAGCTGCTGACTTTTAACCACTTCAATACCAGACACTTAGACACCTTCCCGCCCAAGCCAATTTTCAGCTTTCAGCGATGTCGCAATTTGAATGACAATTGCGCGGTCATGCTACACTGTACCCAAACAAATTTTTTATCATTTTGTTCCAACAAATAGAGCTTTCTTTTGGTGGTATTTGATCACCTCTGCGATTTTTATTTTTTGCGCAACAAACAAAAAAAGACCGAAAATTTTGCAAAAAAACAAGTTTTTCTTTGTCACTGTTAATTTTTTTTGTAAATAAGTGCGTTTTCTTCTTCAATGACGGGCACTGATAAGGCGGCACTAATGGGCACTGATAAGGCGGCACTGATGGGCACCGATGAGGTGGCACCAATTAGGGGGCACCGATGAGGTGGCACTGATGATGGGCACTGATAGGCGGCACTGATGGGCACTGATAGGTGGCACTGATGGGCATTGATAGGTGGCACTGGTATGCGGCACTGATGGGCACTCAGGTGGCACTGATGGGCACTCATAGGCGGCACTGACGGGTACTTATGGGTGGCACTGATGCACACATATAGGTGGCACTGATAGGTGGCATGGATGGGCACTGATAGGTGGCATGCATGGGCACTGATAGGTGGCATGGATGGGCACTGATAGGTGGGCATGGGTGGGCACGGATGGGCACTGATAGGTGGCACTGATGGACGCTGATGAGTGGCACTGATAACACTTATGGGTGGCATTGCTGGGAATCCTTTTTTTTTTACTTTTTTTTTTATTAATATGATGTGCCAATCAGTGCCCATCTGTGGGCACTGATTGGCATATTTTTGATTTTTTTTTTAACATGTGGATGGCCATGGGGGATGTACCTGGCCATCCACATGCTGGGGGCTTCCCTGGTGGTCCTGGGGGCTTCCCTAGTGGTCTAGTGTGGGCATCTGAGGGGGGGCTGCGCTGATAAACAATCAGCGCATACCCCCCCTGTCAGGAGAGCCGCCGATCGGCTCCCCTCTACTCGCGTCTGTCAGACGCGAGTGAGGAAAAGCCGATCAACGGCTCTTCCTGTGTACATCGTGATCAGCCGTGATTGGACACGGCTGATCACGTGGTAAAGAGCCTCCGCCGGAGGCTCTTTACCGAGATCAGTGTAGCGGTGTGTCAGACTGACACACCGCTCCACCGATCGCCGTGATGCGCGCCCCCACGGGCGCGCGGCGGCTGTTATCCTGAAGGACGTCATATGACGCCCAGTCAGGATAACGAAGCCACTTCCCGGACGTCAATTTACTATTGACCGGGCGGGAAGTGTTTAATAACAGTGATATCAGCATGGCAGCTGATGTTTCCATCGGCTGGTCAGGTGCTGTGGCCGCCATTGCGGGTAAGGGAACCCAGCAGTGTAGCCTTTCGGCTTCATGACCGGGAGGGTCCAGGGGAGGGAGGAGGGAGGAGGAGGGGGACCGAGCTGCTGATGTAATTCGCTGTGACCCGGTCTCCCAAAAGTGGGGACAGGGTACCTGTAAAAAACAGGTATTCGCTCCCCCCTCCCCCAGAAATGGGCCAAATGTGGCACCAGAGAGGGGAGGAATCAGATAAGCATAAGTTCCCCTTTTGGGTGGAACTCCGCTATAACTCTGGGCTCTGACTAGGCCATGCAAGGACATTCACCTTTTTCTCCTTCAACCACTCTGTGGTCATTTTTGCTGTGTGCTTTGGGTCATTGTCATGTTGGAAGGTAAACCTTCTTCTCATTGACAACTTTCTGGCAGAGAGCATCAGATTTTCATCCACCTGTAACCAGTTAGGACTAAAGATCTGACCTTTCTTTTTAAATAAAGAGGTCATGGTGCTGTGGTAAGTAGGCTACTTACCTTTAACCGCCGGGTGTTGTGATATCCAAGACTTGCTACTGATATTGGTGATGGTGTGAAAGATACAACCACTTCATTCAATGTATGGACACTCATTTTCTATACACTTCTTGTATATGTATTATATGTTTTTTGTCAGTTCACTAATGCACATATTTGAGGTTTGTGTTTACATGCACATGATGTTCTAGTCCAGAGTATTCCATCTAATTGTGGTGACCTGGGTGTGAACTGTCTGCATTTTGGTGCATGACGGGTCAGTGGAGAACACCATTTATCTGCTGGCTGTTTTTTATGATGCATGCTTTGTTCACATTTTTGTATTTACTTATACGAACATGATGGTATATTTATATTAATATTCACTCATAATTTGTGATACTAAGCACTTGCACTTTATGACACACTTATATTTTCAGCGCCCCCCTTATTAATATACACCCCACATCAGCTCAAGGCTAGCTTATTAAGCTCTTTGCGGGGAGCAGCTTATATTCACTTTTTTACTTAGCGCGGAGTTCTTTATTTTTATATATGCTTAACCACTTGTCTACTGGGCACTTTCCCTGCCTCCTGCCCAGGCCAATTTTCAGCTTTCAGCGATCTCACACTTTGAATGACAATTGCGCAGTCATGTAACACTGTAC
Source organism: Lithobates sylvaticus (assembly GCA_028564925.1). Lineage (NCBI taxonomy): Eukaryota > Metazoa > Chordata > Amphibia > Anura > Ranidae > Lithobates > Lithobates sylvaticus. Next base: position 55,693,060 of record CM053028.1, read on the forward strand.
CCAAATTACATTTTTATAATTTTTTTCACACCAATAGAGCTTTCTTTTGGTGGTATTTAATCACCTCTGGGTTTTTTCTTTTTTGCTAAACAAACGAAAAAAGACTGAAAGTTTTGAAAAAAAAAACAAATGTTTTTATAGTTTCTTATAAAATTTTACAAAGAGGTAATTTTTCTCCTTCACTGATGTGCACTTATGAGGCTGCACTGATGGGTACTGATAGGCTGCACTGCTAGGCACTGATGAGACGGCACTGTTCGGCACTGGTAGGCAGCAAAAATAGGCAGCACTGATAAATGAAACTCACAGTCACCCCCTATCCATTAGGGGCGCATGGGTGCCGCCCCTCCTATCCATGTGTCCGGCCCCATGATCTACATGCAGGGCGCCGGACCATGGATTCCAATGGGGGGTGTTTTTTTTTTAAAGCACATGATTAGAGCCAGAGGCTCTAATAGGCTTTTAAAAAAGTGTCGGCTCAGGGCGCAGAGCACTGTGCTCTGAGCCCACCCAGTTGTATGACAATAGCGAATGAATATTCCCTATCGCCACACTGATCCTCCTCCCGGCCATTCAGGAAGTGGGTCTTGAGACCGGTCACTCGAAAGGACAGGCGATCCTATTTTGGACGCCTAGAAGGAGGAGGAAGGAGAAAAACGGTGGAAGGAGAGGACACAGGGGCCACCAACCGCCCGTAGGAGCCCGCAACCCAACCACTGCCTGCCCTGACCTAGATAGGGTAAGTGCTGGGCTTTTTGACTGACCGACCTACTTGGCGTAAATGGGGTGTTTGCCCCCCCCCCAAAAAAAACACCTGCTGCCACTGGTGACACTAATGATGAGGCACTGATGGTCACTGATAGGTGGCACTTGTGGGCACTGATTAGCAGTACTGATGGGCACTGATAGATGGCACTGGTGGGCTCTGATTAGCAGTACTGATGGGCACTGGTGGGCTTTGATTAGTGGTACTGGTGGGCATTGAGAGGTGGCAGGGATAGACGGCACTGATTGGCAGTACCGATGGGCACTGATAGGTGGCACTGGTGGGCACTGATTAGCAGTACTGATGGGCACTGATAGATGGTACAAAACAATACAAACAAGTATCCAACAAAGCAGTGCGTGAGAAAACCTCGGCAACGTCACATAACATAGATGTCATATAATCAATTTTTTTTCTATGGGTCCTTTGATTAATAGTTACACCCCTGTTTGTCTTCCTATTGAAAATGCTAGTTTCCTGGCTGTTAAATTGACCTTTTGGTTTCCATACTCTTTAAGTCAATGATCAGGAGCAAGTATGCATACCTCCCAACATTTTGAGATGGGAATGAGGGACACCTACTAGCAAATGTATGTAAGCATAGGACACTCCCCCTTAAAGGTGAATTAATCAAAAAAAAGGTTAATTAAATCCACAAGTGCTTTTTTTTTTTACCACTAATATTCCTTTATATTGGCTTTTAAAATGTACAAATGCAGCAATTTAGAAATTGGATGAAAGGTTTAGTGCTGGGAAACACTTTTTGAAAGATAAAAAGTGCATTTTATATACAACTATATAGATCAGACCAAAATGAGGGACAAATGTGGAGGAATGAGGGACAGAGGAGCATTGCTCCAAATCAGGGACAGTCCCTCAAAATCAGGGACAGTTGGGAGCTATGAGTATGCAGGTTACCTAGTTATATAGTCTGTTTGGAAAAAGACACAAGTCCATCTAGTTCAACCAATAGGTTAGCCAGGGGAAGCCCATCAACATTTTTATATGTGGCCCCAGGATTTGTAGCTATGCTCCTGGTTGTCTTCCTTCTGAAAATGCTAGTTTCCTGGCTGGTAATTTGACCTTTTTGCTTGAATACTCTGAGTTACTGATCAGGAACCAGCAAGCAAGTTAGCCAGGTTGGGGTGGGGTTGGTTAGCCCATCAAAATATTTCTATGCAGCCCCATTTCCGTAGTTATGCTCCTGGTTGTCTTTCTGGCTGTTAAGTTGACCTTTTTTTTCCATACTCTTTAATGCTGGCCATACACTATATGAAAAATCAGCCGAACCCATTTTCGAAAAACGAACATTCGGCGGTGAGCGCAAACGATAGTGCCATCATGTAATGACCGATAAATCGTTCAGTGGACATAAATGAATGCATTTTTTGTTCATTTTTTTATAGATACCTCGTGCAGACAGGTCGGATGGGAAACACATTAACCTTTCAATTTATCGTTCGTTCAGCAGAAAATTTCCAAACTTGTCCTTCGTTTTTTTTTGGCTCAAAAGCGTCCCAACTGATTATGGATTTTGTGCCCATTAACTGGCCAAAAAAAGAACAAATTGTCTAAATGACCGAATTTGACCGATTTTGTGTATAGTGAATGGCCAGCATTAGTCACTGATCAGGAGCAAGCATGCAGGTTACCTAGTTATATAGTCTGTTTGAAAAAAAGATCCATCTAGTCCTTCTAGTTCAACCAATAGGTTAGCCAGGGGAAGCCCATCAACATTTTTCTATGGGGCCCCATGATTAGTAGTTATGCCCCTGGTTGTCTTCCTTCTGAAAATGCTAGTTTCCTGGCTGTTAAGGTGACCTTTTGGTTTTCATACTCTTTAAGTCACTGATCAGGAGCAAGCATGCAGGTTACCTAGTTATGTAGTCTGTTTGGAAAAAGTCATAAGTCTATTTGGTTCAACCAATAGGTTAGCCAGGGAAAGCCCATCAAAATTTCTCTATGGGACCCCATGATTAGTAGTTTTGCCCCTGGTTGTCTTCCTTCTAGAAATGCTAGTTTCCTGGCTGGTAATTTGAACTTTTTGCTTGAATACTCAAAGTTACTGATCAGGAACCATCAAGCAAGTTAGCCAGGTTGGAATGGGGTTGGTTAGCCCATCAAAATATTTCTATGCAGCCCCATTTCGTAGTTATGCCCCTGGTTGTCTTCCTTTTAAAAGAATGCTAGTTTCCTGGCTGTTAAGTTGACCTTTTGTTTTTCATACTCTTTAAGTCACTGATCAGGAGCAAGTATGCAGGTTACCTAGTTATGTAGTCTGAAAAAAGACACAAGTCCATATAGTTCAACCAATAGGCTAGCCAGGGGAAGCCCATCAACATTTTTCTATGGGGCCCCATGATTAGTAGTTATGCCCCTGGTTGTCTTCCTTTTAAAAGAATGCTAGTTTCCTGGCTGTTAAGTTGACCTTTTGGTTTTCATACTCTTTAAGTCACTGATCAGGAGCAAGCATGCAGCTTACCTAGTTGTATAGTCTGTTTGGAAAAAGACATAAGTCCATCTAGTTCAACCAATAGGTTAGCCAGGGGAAGCCCATCAACATTTTTCTATGGGGCCCCATGATTAGTAGTTGTCTTCCCTCTGAAAATGCTAGTTTCCTGACTGTTAAGTTGACCTTTTGCTTTTCATACTCTTTAAGCCACTGATCAGAAGCAAGTATGCAGGAAAGTCAGATGACCATCTTGGCACCCTTGGTCTGGGGCTGCAAGCGGGTCAGCACCACCGCTGATCACGTTTTTCTCTTATGACAGATTTTTATGGTCACCTTACGGCACACAAAATTTTAAAGTAAACATTTTCAACAATTCTTCACCAATCGGCTCAATAGTGAATATTAAGAATATGCTACTTACCTGTGACACAACAATCAGATGAGTGATGATGGGGAGGAAATAAAAAAATAAAAATAAAGATGATGTAGTGTTGTGGTTTCGTCTGCTCCTTCCAAAATCTATATTGATCTCAGAGTTGGCACCGTTGGCTGGCCCGGCACGACCTCCCCCCCCCCCCGGTGCAGCGCTGGCAGCGCTCTCAGTTCCTGAGGCTCATGATGTTGCAAGAGATGAAGTGAGATCCAAGAAGAGAAAAGAAGAAAGCAGCATCTCTGGACTGTAATAAGGTGGTGTGGAGTTAAAGTCACACTCAGCAGGCAGAGAGCAGGGGACCTCTGGTGGCAGCAGACAGTCTCCGAAGGGCTGAGCTGTCAGAGGAGCATAGGGAGAGCTTTCAGTGGTGACAAGCAGATAATGGGGAGTGAGTCAGTTGGAGGAGCACTTGTGTCTAATGCAGATTAGCGGTAGGCAGGGAGCGGGCTGTCTGGGGCAGGTCAGATGCGGAGACAGACACTGAGCTGTCACACTAATCACCGACTATCAGTCATGTAACACTTCATCTGCAGGATGCTGCTGAGTTCTTATAGTGGAAGTACAAAGAGAGTGCAGTGTATTTTAAGTTATTATTATCCACTTCAGCCCTGGAAGATTTACCCCTCTTCATGACCAGGTCATTTTTTGCGATACGGCAGTGCGTTACTGACAATTGCGCGATCATGCGACGTTGTACCCAAATAAAATTGATGTCCTTTATTACCCACAAATAGAGCTTTCTTTTTTTATTTATATTTTTATTTTTTGCGCTATAAACAAAAAACGACCAACAATTTTGAAAACTAAAAACAATGGGGGTTATTTACCAAAGGCAAATCCACTTTGCACTACAAGTGCAAACTACAAGTGCAAAGTGCACTTGAAATTGCAGTGAAAGTGCACTTGGAAGTGCAGTCGCTGTAGATCCGAGGGGGACATGCAAGGAAAATAAAAAAAACATTTTAGCTTGCACATGATTGGATATTAAAATCAGCAGAGCTTCCCCTCATTTCAGATCTACCCCTCATGCTGCGTACACACGACCGGACTTTTCGAAAAAAAAAAACGAATCCGTCGGACAATTCGACCGTGTGTGGGCTCCATCGGACCTTTGCTGTCCAAAAATCTGACGGACTTTAGAAATGTTTCAAATTTGTCCCTGTCGGAACTCTGTCGGACCCAGTTCCTATCGAGAAATCTGCTCGTCTGTATGCTAGTCCGACGGACAAACAACGACGCTAGGGCAGCTATTGGCTACTGGCTACGAACTTACTTATTCTAGTCCGGTCGTACGCCATCACGTTCGAATCCGTCGGACTTTAGTGTGATTGTGTGTGGCCAAGTCCGTTCATTCGGAAAGTCCGTCGGAACTCCGCCGAAAGTCCGTCGGGAAGACCGTCAGACCTAGTCTGCCGGAAAGTCAGTTCATGTGTGCGCAAGTCCGCTCGTTTGGAAAGTCCGTCGGGAAGACCGTCAGACCTAGTCTGCCGGAAAGTCAGTTCATGTGTGCGCAAGTCCGCTCGTTTGGAAAGTCCGTCGGGAAGACCGTCAGACCTAGTCTGCCGGAAAGTCAGTTCATGTGTGCGCAAGTCAGCTCGTTTGGAAAGTCTGTCGGAACTCCGCCGAAACTACGTCGGATAGACCGTCGGACCTAGTCCTTCGAAAAGTCCGGTCGTGTGTACGCGGCATTAGATTTACAGCGACTGCACTTCCAAGTGCACTTTCAGTGCAATTTCAAGTGCACTTTGCACTTGTAGTGCAAAGTGGATTTGCCTTTAGTAAATAACCCCCAGTATTTTTTACTTTCTGCTATAAAACACATCCAATAAAAAAAAATAAAAAAAAATCAATTCTTCATAGATTTCGGCCAATATGTATTTTCTACGTTTTTGGTAAATAAAAAAAATATAAAAAAATAAAATAAGCGTCTATTGATTGCTTTGCGCCAAAGTTTTAGCGTCTACAAACTGTGGGATATTTTCATTTAATGCTAGTGATCAGTGACTTATAGCGAACTGCGATATTGTGGCGGACATTCGGGCACTAACTGATACTTTTGACACTTTTTGGGGACCACTGATATGCACTGTCACTGTACTAATGACACTGACTGGGAAGGGGTTAAAGTGATACTAAAGCTTCAATTTTTTTTTTTTAAATAACAAACATGTCATACTTACCTCCACTGAGCAGCTCGTTTTGCACAGAGTGGCCTCGATTCTCGTCTTCTGGGGTCCCTCGGCAGCTATCTCGGCTCCTCCCAGCTTCTGATAACCCCATCTGGGAAGCGATCTCGTGGGGGGTTACCTTGCGGGCGTGCTCCTGAGTCCTGTATCCGGTGTTCATAGCTGCCGACTACAGGACTCGGCCCGCCCCCAGGCCCTCGCATCATTGGAGTTGATTGACAGCAGTGCTGCTATCAATCTATCCAATGAAGAGCTGAGAAGCTCGGGAAGCGATCAAGCGTGGGATCGAGCATGGCACTTTCGAGGGCTCAGGTAAGTAAATGGGGGGGCTAGGGGGCCACTAATCTTCAGATGTTTTTTCACCTTAATGCATAGGATGCATTAAGGTGAAAAAACATGAACCTTTACAACCATTTAACATCAGGGGGCGATCAAAGGGTTAGTATTGCCACTGGCTGATGGAGCAGCATGGCTAAACCTATGTTACACCCTATGGATTTAACCCCTACTATTAGGATCTCAATGGTTCCTTTCCATACATATTCCCTATTGACGGATTTTTGTGGAACTGTTTTGGCTTTTATATCCATCTTGCCTTTAGCTTATTGCCTTCATTGATTTTCTGGACTTCAGCGCTTTTGGTATTTTTTTATTCTTTTTACTTTTGAGATCAAAGGGTTAAATGTGTGCCTAACCAGTGTTTTACTATACTGTGTGAAATGCTTTTACTAGGGGAAGAGATGGAATTAATTTCCTGCTTTGCAGGGACACAAACTCCATCCCTTCCCTCCTGTCCGAACAGCGATCTGCCTTGTTTACACAGGCAGATCGCAGTTCCATACCTCCCAACTTCTTGAGATGGGAATGAGGGACACTTATTATCAAAAGTATGTAGGCATAGGACACACCCCCTGCCACACCCCCTTAAAATGATAATTATAAAAAAGGCTGAGAAGGGGTTAACATCTAGGCAAGTGAGTTCAGTCAGCGCAAATACAATTCAATTACCCCTATCTTAAAGGGGTGGGCCAGCGAAAAAAAAAAAATGTAAAAGTCAGCAGCTAGAAAGACTGTAGCTGCTGACTTTTAATAAGCACTTACCTTTCTAGGGTTCCCGCGATGTCGGCCCCCCGAGGCCGACCCGTCCCTTGGCTCTAGGGTCCCAACGCCGCCATTCAAAGTAAGGGAAACAGACAGTGGAGCCTTGCGGCTTCACTGCCCATTTCCTACTGCGCATGCGGTGTGTTGCAGTTCCCACAACACACCGCGCCCCATTCCCCAGAAGACAACGAGAGATGACAAAAGATCACAGCGGAATAGGAAGAGGCAGATTAGGACAATCTGCCTAGCAACAGCCATTTCTGTTTTTTTTTTTTTGGAGCCTGTTTTATGCATTTTTTTTTTTAGGGTGGACCTCCGCTTTAAGCAGCTGAACACTCAAGGTCAATATATTGCACTCCTTGAACAGACATAGAATAAGAAATAGTGCAGCGCTAAAAAAATGATAAAACAGTATTTCTAAAAACTTCATATAGATAACATCTGACAGTTCTGTGATGTATGGACAGTCCCAGTGAGTATGGTTTAAAAGCCAAGTTAACGTAGAAAAAGGCACCAACAAACAAGATAAAAAGTCCTCAATAATGGTCAGGGTGCTCGAATGAAATCGTATTACATGAGCGTCCTTATCTGTGCTTACACCACTGTTAGTACAGGCCGCTCACCTTACTCTGTGGACCTCTGAATTAACATAAAGGTCATACAAGCATTCCCCATAGGGGCAATCAGAGGATGAGATCCTGTCTCTAAGATGTTCCAACAATCCTAATCCAGCCTCAGATAAATGGCAACAACAACGCCCTCTCGTATATACTAGATATCATCGTTGTTCATGTAAAATCAATAGGACATACATAGTGCTCTCTGCTTGTGCTTAAAGCGGAGTTCCACCCTAAAGTGGAACTTCCGCTTATCGGATTCCTCCCCCCTCCGGTGCCACAATTGGCACCTTTCAGGGGGGAGGGGGGTGCAGATACCTGTATAATACAGGTATCTGCACCCACTTCCGGGCATAGAGAGCCGCAGAATCTGCAGGTATTTCCGCCACTTCCTGTCCCCCCAACCACCCCCCCGCTGTCTGCTGGGAAACCGCAAACCGTATCGGTGAGTACTTGACCGAAATTATCGGTACTCGTACTCACCAGTACAAAACAGGCATCAGTGCTTCCCTATATTATATAAATGTATTATTTGTGTTGTTTTTAATGTCGCATGCAATAATAATAATAAAGAGTCAATTCAACAACGGAAAATATTGAATATCGAAAATTTGGTAAACATGAGAAAAATATATACATTTTTCCTAGTTACAATATTTCTGTGTGTCTTCAGTCATTGAAAATCTCCCCAGTGTTAGGCTCGTCATACACTAGTAGAATTTCCTTTGAATGTTTATTCGATTTTTGTAATCATTAGAATTGACATTCGTTTTTTGACCGCAGTGATGAGAAAAAGTAGTAGGATGGAAATTTTTTCTTGAACAAACAAATTTCTAAGGATTTGTTTATACTAGCGGTTGGGGGCAGTAAAACTACACAGATGAGCTGCATTTTTGTTGCCTCTCAACTGCTCCCCCTTTAGCTGAAAAGGAAGGGGGTGTTCATATGCCACGGCAACAATGCTTTGCAGCTCCAGAAGAAATTAAACCAGCTGACTCGTTCAGTGGGCACTTCATGTCACAGCACAGCAGCACAGAAAAACGCCAGCCACCGCACTAGTGTGAACGAGCCCAAGTGGCAATGCTTACTGACCTCTGAAAAGTGATCTGTAGCTTTCAGAGGGCGGTATAACAGCAGTTGAAAAGCATTCAGGAGATGAACCTAACGACTCCTGAATGTCTGACGCTGAGCATGTGCACTCAACTTCTTTGGTCGACCATGGCGAGGACTGTTCTGAGTGGAACCTGTCCTGTTTAACCACTGTATGGTCTTGGCCACCATGATGCAGCTCAGTTTCAGGGTCTTGGCAATCTTCTTATAGCCTAGGCCATCTTCATGTATGGTAACAATTCTTTTTTTTTCAGATCCTCAGAGAGTTCTTTGCCATGAGGTGTCATGTTGAACTTCCAGTGACCAGTATGAGAGAGTGAGAGCGATAACACCAAATTTAACACACCTGCTCCCCATTCACACCTGAGACCTTGTAACACTAACGAGTCACATGACACTGGGGAGGGAAAAGAGCCTAAATGGGCCCAATGTGGCCATTTTTCACTTAGGGGTGTACTCACTTTTGTTGCCAGCGGTTTAGACATTAATGGCTGTGTGTTGAGTTATTTTGAGGGGACAACAAATTTACACTGTTATAGGGATGTGAAAAAATCGATTTAAATCTTGAATTGAGTTGAGAGGTCAAATCAATTCAAAATTTCAGCAAAACAATTTTTTTGATTATTTTTTTTTCACCAGAACCAGCGTTGACACTGCTCTGGGCCTGAGGTGCTGCGGGCAGGAGTTTTTAGGCGAGACCGCGGCTTCGGCCTAGTCCGCGAAGCCGGATGCAGCAGACTAGGCCGAAGCCGCGGCCTCGCCTAAAAACTCCTGCCTGCAACTCCCCATGACCGGCGCTGACACTGCGCCGGTCCTGAGGTGCTGCGGGCAGGAGTTTTTAGGCGAGGCCGCGGCTTCGGCCTAGTCCGTGAGGCCGGATGCCGTGGACTAGGCTGAAGCCACGGCCTCGCCTAAAAACTCCTGCCCGCAGCGCCTCAGGACCGGCGCGGTGTCCATCAAAAAAGTTATTTTTTTAAAAGTCGCAGATTTTTTTGGGAAAAAATCTCCCAGCTCTACACTTTTTATACAAGCTGTACACTCACTACTTTACATTGTAGCAAAGGGTAATTTCTTCAGTTTTGTCACATGAAAATCTAGAATAAAATATTTAAAAGAATGTGAGGGGTGTACTCACTTTTGTGAGAGACTGTGTATGTGTGTGTGTGTATGTGTATATATATATATATATATATATATATATATATATATATATATATATATATATATATATATATATTAGGCAGGTATAAAGGATACAAAATAATACAGCTCTGTAATCATTAATTCATCAAGCAGTGAATGTGACCTGGTATCGGCCTCTCGCAGTCCCTATACAGCAGGTCTGGTGTGTGAGAAGAAAAAAACGTAAAAGGAGCAAATCAGTTCATGTGCTGACAAGAAGCATGCTGATAGCAGGAGAGAGCATAGTGACAGAGAGATGAGCTCATGGATCTACTTCCACTATCTAGTCACATGCTGGGTGCGGGTCCAGGACCACCTGGGCTCAAAGGAAGTGAGCTGAATGGTGCTGGCCATCAAACTGAGGACATCTAGTGGGGAAATTAAGTGTTGCAGGGAGAGCTCATGAATGAAAGTGAATTGCAGCAAATGCTGATTTTTTATTTTATCTTTTAGGCTGGGTTCCCACATATGCAGCAGCGGTTTCAGTGCGGGAGTATGGTGCGGTTCTGTTCAACGGCTCAGGTGCAAATTTTTATCTGAAATTGCACCTGAACAGGACCCAAAATTGCACAGGACCACAATGAGCCGCCTAAATGGGCTAACAATGTTTACCTTGTTATTTTTGGCTATTCTGCTTGCAAAACACATTTTCCTCTAATAACAACTCTTAATCAGAATATGTATACTGAGCTGGTCATAATTACAGCACACTAGATCACATACACATCTTAACTGATTGAAAAACCCCGAAAAGCCTATAGATTGATTATCAGTAAATGAGCCAGCTTTGGCAGGACTCCACTAATGCCTGGGCTCAATGCTGCGGGAGCTCCCAGTACACTCTCTGCACTGGGAGGGGTGGAGGGACTGGGATGATGGTTTTAGCATCTCCCTAAAGTATAACCTATGAGACCCGGCACTCCAGTTTATCATTGCCCGCTACCATGGAGACCAATCTAAGCCTATTTATCCACTATGAGTATTATCTACAGAGAGACAGCATGTTTAACACCAGCTTCACTTGAAAAAAAAACCCTCAGATCAGATTAACTTCGCAAGAGACGCTTCATGAGCCGGTTTAACCTCTTCATGTTCAGCCATGATGTGAGATGTGTTTCTGGTGACCCCCTCATCTTCAGCTCTGAAATGCATTTCTTATTTAATTAAAAATTCTTACTAAAACCATATAATGTACCGATTACCGTTTCTGCATCCGCGCTATAATTTTACAATTTCCTCAAAATCAAAGTTAGCATTTCCTCAGGGATCACGTCCTCCAGAACCCCCAGTATACAGCACCTGGTTGCTGTATACTGGTGGTTGAGTGTCCCAACCACCTCGCTCCAATAGCAGTGGAGCTTCGGACAGCGCCATAGGAGATGTATGAGATCCCTCATTGTGTTGTCTGCACCAACAATACAGAGGATCCACCAGTCTGCCCATTTTATGGAGTTTTGTCGGGGTGTAGTGTATGCTCAGTATAATATAGAGTTGGGAAACTTTTTGTGCCACATTCAGAGAACAGGTAGATATGGACTGCAGGGCCTCCTCCCACTGATCTCCTGTAAGTTGCCCCCAGGTCTCTCTCCCTTAACCACTAGACATCCGGCCATAGCCGAATGACGGCTTCGGCCCGGATGTCAATTCCCGGGAGGACATCATATGACGTCCTCCCCTTTCCTCGCTCCCTGTGCAATCACAGCGGCCGTTTACAGCGTGATCGGCGTGTCCAATGGGAGATGATCTCATACAGTGGTGTGAAAAAGTGTTTGCCCCCTTCCTCATTTCCTGTTCCTTTGCATGTTTGTCACACTTAAGTGTTTCAGAACATCAAACCAATTTAAACAATAGTCAAGGACAACACAAGTAAACACAAAATGCAATTTGTAAATGAAGGTGTTTATTATTAAAGGTGAAAAAAAATCCAAACCATCATGGCCCTGTGTGAAAAAGTGATTGCCCCCTAAACCTAATAACTGGTTGGGCCACCCTTAGCAGCAACAACTGCAACCAAGCGTTTGCGATAACGTGCAATGAGGCTTTTACAGCGTCCTGGAGGAATTTTGGCCCACTCATCTTTGCAGAATTGTCCTAATTCAGTTACATTAGAGGGTTTTCGAGCATGAATGGCCTTTTTAAGGTCATACCACAACATCTCAATAGGATTCAGGTCAGGACTTTGGCTAGGCCACTCCAAAGTCTTCATTTTGTTTTTCTTCAGCCATTCGGTGGTGGACTTGCTGGTGTGTTTAGGATCATTGTCCTGCTGCAGAACCCAAGTTCGTTTCAGCTTGAGTACACGAACAGATGGTCGGACATTCTCCTTCAGGATCTCTTGGTAGACAGCAGAATTCATAGTTCCTTTTATCACGGCAAGTCTTCCAGGTCCTGAAGCAGCAAAACAGCCCCAGACCATCACACTACCACCACCATATTTTACTGTTGGTATAATGTTCTTTTTCTGAAATGCAGTGTTCCTTCTACGCCAGATATACTTGGACACACACCTTCCAAAGAGTTCCACTTTTGTCTCATCGGTCCACAGAATGTTGTCCCAAAAGGATCATCAAGATGTGTTGTGGAGAAATTGAGACGAGCTTTGATGTTCTTTTTGCTCAGCAGTGGTTTTCTCCTTGGAACTCTGCCATGCAGGCCATTTTTGCCCAGTCTTTTCCTGATGGTGGAGGCATGAACGCTGACCTTAACTGAGGCAAGTGAGGCCTGCAGTTCCTTGGACGTTGTTGTGGGGTCTTTTGTGACCTCTTGGATGAGTCGTCGCTGCGCTCTTGGGGTAATTTTGGGCGGCCGGCCACTCCTGGGAAGGTTCACCACTGTTCCATGTCTTCGCCATTTGTGGATAATGGCTCTCACTGTGGTTTGCTGGATTCCCAAAGCTTTGGAAATGGCTTTATAACCCTTTCCAGACTGATAGATCTCAATTACTTTCTTTCTCAATTATTCCTGAATTTCTTTGGGTCTCGGCATGATGTGTAGCTTTTAAGGATCTTCTGGTGGACCTTACTGTGTCAAGCAGCTCCTATTTAAGTGATGCCTTGATTGTGAACAGGTGTGGCAATAATCAGGCCTGGGTGTGGCTAGAGAAATTGAACTCAGGTGTGGACAACCACAGTTATAGTATGTTTTAACAAGGGGGGCAATCACTTTTTCACACAGGGCCATGATGGTTTGGATTTTTTTTCACCTTTAATAATAAACACCTTCATTTACAAATTGCATTTTGTGTTTACTTGTGTTGTCCTTGACTATTGTTTAAATTGGTTTGATGTTCCGAAACACTTAAGTGTGACAAACATGCAAAGGAACAGGAAATGAGGAAGGGGGCAAACACTTTTTCACACCACTGTATGTAAACATATGAGATCATCTCTCAGCGCCGCTCTCCCTCCTCACACAGAGACAGCGTGTGAGGAGGGAGAGATGAATGGCTGCAGCGGCCGTAAGTAGGAAAAAAAAAATAATAATAAAATAAATAAAGTGCCATCTGCCCCCACTGTCATCTGTCCCCACTGCCACCACTGCCATCTGTCCCCACTGCCGCCACTGCCATCTGTCCCCACTGCCACCACTGCCATCTGTCCCCACTGCCACCACTGTCATCTGTCCCCACTGCCACCACTGCCATCTGTCCCCACTGCCGCCACTGCCATCTGTCCCCACTGCCGCCACTGCCATCTGTCCCCACTGCCGCCACTGCCAGTGCCATCTGTCCCCAGTGCCATCTGCCAGTGCCATCTGTCTCCAGTGCCATCTGCCAGTGCCATCTGTCCCCAGTGCCATGTATAAGTGCCATCTGTCATCAGTGCCACATCAGTGCCACGTGTCATCAGTGCCACATAGTGCCATCTGTCATCAGTGCCATATCAGTGCCACGTGTCATCAGTGCCACATATTAGTGCCATCTGTCATCAGTGCCACCTGTCAGTGTCACGTGCCATCTGTTATCAGTGTCACCTGTCATCAATGCCACGTATCGGTGCCATCTGTCATCAGTGTCACAAGAAATGAGATGAGGTCACCAGTACATCAGGTGTGATACATTTTGTATGATTCGAACCACGGTTTTTTGGTCTCTCTTACTTTCACAAAGACCAAATAATTTCCACTAATTTGGGTTATTTTTACTAAAGATATGTGGCAGTATAAAGTGTGGTCAAAATTTATGAAGAAAAATTAATAATTTCCTAAATTGTATCACAGAAACAAAGAAAAATGTGTTTTTTTTTCAAAATTTTCGGTCTTTTTTCATTTATAGTGCAAAAAATAAAAAACTCAGAGGTGATCAAATACCACCAAAAGAAAGCCCTATTTGTGGGAAAAAAAGGACAAAAAATTAATTTGGGTACAGTGTTGCATGACTGAGTAATTGTCATTCAAAGTGTGAGAGCACCGAAAGCTGAAAATTGGTCTGAATAGGAGGGGGGTTTAAGTGCCCGGTAAGCAAGTGGTTAAAGACACTGCCCTACTGGGGTATGTCCGTAAGTGATGTGTGAGTAGCATTTGGTAACACTGAGATACGATCCCCTTAGTTTCAGTGCTGCACTGCAGCACTGCAGCATGTGAAAAATAGGAGTGGGTGACAGTGCCCACTCTCCTGCAGCCCCCTGTGCATAAACGGCATTTTGGAGCTGGAGGTAAGAGTAGACCATAGTGGCGGGTAGTTTAAATCTGGTTTGTAGTTCAGGGAAGGACAGCAGTTTACCATTGCTAAATATGTCAGATAGCAGAGTCACAACAAAGGTGTGCCACCTGGGCCCCTGCTGCAACTTAGCTAATTCCACATATGAGAGATTACCCCATATTGGACTAAAATCTGTGAATCCCAGCACCCCCTGCAATTGTCTGCCCTTGTTCCAATTTTTTTGGAGTAGTGTGAGTATTGGTGTCTGTTAATTGGATTTAAGGAACAATTGCACCTCCAGACCCATTGGATGGTCTCATCTCCTGAGGCGAAAGTAGTCGAGCCCACCGGATCCTGGGACATAGAGCCAACCAGATGTTGCATCTGGGCAGCTATATAGTACAGCCAAGGGTTAGGTACCGCCAAGCCTCCACTGTACTTAGTGTGCTGCAACTGCTCCAGTTTAATCCTGGGGGGCTTAGTGTTCCATAATAATCATCGAAAAAGGGTATTTACCACCCTAAAGATTTTGAGGTGTATCACTATAGGTGGATCACTACGGGTGAGTTGTGGAGGAACTGCCATTGACAGTTTGAGGTTGTTCCATGTATTAATCTTATCTTGAAAGCGGGACAGTAGGGGATGCACATTTAAAGAGTAATATTCTGTGAGTCAGGGCAAAATCTGTATTCCTAGGTACTTGAAGTTGGTAACTACGGGGGTGGGACATGAATCAGGAAGTTCCACCTCCCGTTCCTCGTCCAGCATCATAAGGGCCGATTTAGACCAGTTTATGATCAGGCCAGAAAAGTGGCCAAACTCCGATTATATGGACATGAGACCCGTTAATGAGTAGTTGGTGTCTCCCAAGAAGAGCATCATGTCATCCGCATACAACATGATTTTTTTTGTGCAGAGCACCATACTGGAACCGATGGACCTGGGTACTGGCCCTCACTAAGGCTGCTAATGGTTCTATAGCAATTGCAATGAGCAGGGGAGACAGCAGGCAGCCCTGCCATGTTCCCCTGCCCAGAGCAAAAGCAGGTGACATCCTGTCTGCCACCCTAATAGTCGCCTGTGGGGAAGCATATAGCAACTTGACCCATGCAATAAACTGGTCCCCGAAGCCAAACTTGGATAGCACTGCACACAGATAGCGCCAGCTGACAATGTCCAAAGCGCAGTTGCATGTTAAGCAAGAGTCTCCTAAGGTTGGTAGCCGTGGACTTTTGAGGCATAAAGCCAGCCTGATCAGGATGGACAATGGAGGCCACTATCCCATTGACCCGAAGCACTGGGACCTTAGCAAGGAATTTTATATTGTTCTGAAGCAGTGAAATAGGTCTGTAGGAGCCGGGGTCAACTGGATCCTTCCCAGGCTTAAGCAGCAAAATCACATTGGCTCTGGCCATAGAGGCAGGAAGTCTACCCTCCTCGAGAGATGCATTGAATACTCCAACACCTTGGCAGCAGTTGTTCGCCAAATTGAGTGTACACTTCCATAGGGAGGCTGTCCTCCCCGGGCGCTTTGCAGGTGGGGAAAGAGCAGGCTGCCACCTGTAGTTCTTCTAGTGTTAACGGGGCATCTAGTTGTTGTTTAGCCTTAGCAGATAAAGAGGGTAAGTCAATAGTGGACATATAATTAGCTAGGTCCCCATCTGAGTAGGCCTCCCTTGACCCATATAGGTCTACATAGAAGGAGGCCAGCGCGTATATAATGTTCTCGGGAGAATTAACCACCCTGCCACTGGAGGCATGGATAGCACCTATGGCTTGGGACTGTTGTTTGGATCGAGCAATTTTAGCAAGTAGGCGGCCCGTCTTCTCCTCCTGCAAGCTTTGTAAAAAGTAGTTTATGCTCTGCAGCGGAGGATCTCAGGCGGTCCAATGAATCTTGGGCTGACATCCATGCCTCCCTTGCAGAATCAGTTGGGTCAGTCACATAGGTCAATTCCAGCTGTCTCACCTGGTCCCCTACCTGCTACAGCAGAGCAGAGGAGTTCTGTTTAACAATTTGTACTTCTGTGATAAATACACCCCTAAGGTATGCTTTGAAGGTCTTCCATTTCTGCAAAGTGTTGGTGTACTGACGATGTGACAGGAAGAAGTCTCCAATCTGGGACGCTATCCGTTCCTGTGAAGTAAATAGTTTAAGCCAAAAGGCGTTAAAGTGGATGTAAACCCAAATGTCATAATGTAGAGAATACTATTTCCTTTCATTTGAGCCCAGTCTTGCCACACAGATTTACTCCAGCCCTGAGAAATCCTCTTTTATTGTTCAGTTAGAAAGATCTTGACAAAGTGCTGAAATCTTTGTCAAAAACACCCCCTTGCTGTGAGTGACAGGTGATTTACATATCTCATGCACTAGCCTGAGAGACAGGCACATCCTGTGTAATTATAAAAAGTGAGAAATCCACCCCTCCCCCACATAACAAATCCTGTGATCAATGCATCCTCAGACACACACACTGCACTATAACAATCATCAGATTACTGCATGTTCTACTCTGCCCAACTCTGACTACATACATCTCCCCTATATTCTTCTTGCTGTTCACTGGAGAATACATTTATTTTCACTCTGGTCTGTGGTCTCAGGCTAGTGCATGAGATATGTAAATTACCTGTCACTCACAGCGAGGGGGCATTTTTGACAAACATTTCAGCACTTTGTCAAGATCTTTCTAACTGAAAAATAAAAGGATTTCTCAGGCCTCGATTAAATCTGTGTGGCAAGACTGGGCTCAAATGAAAGAAAATCCTATTCTCTACATTATGACATCCACTTTAAACTTCCAGGGGGCCCAGGGTAAAGAATTGGGAGGCTGGGTGATCAGCCAAAAAAGCTAAGGGGGAATGATCAGATACTCCCGGTGGGAAATATTCTACCTTGGAGGTGTATTTGACCATGTTCGGGGTGCCCACCTATAAGTCAGTACGTGACAAAGAACCATGGGTTTTGGAGAAACATGAGAATTGTTTGTTGTCTGGGTTGGAAATTCGCCATATGTCAGTCCATCCCACCTCCGCCAGGAAGCGACTAAGAGCAGTACCACGGCCTCCCTTAGGGGGTGACATGGGGGTGTGTCTATCCAATCTGGGATCTAAATAGCAGTTAAAGTCCCCCATGATCAATACTGGAGTGTCAGGTTTGTTCGCCAGGTATGACTGCATCACCTCCCAGGAAAAGGGGGGGGGTATATATACGAAAGCTAGAATTAAGGTAATTATATACAGCTTACAATACAGAAAAATAAATCTGCCTGAGGCATCAATGAGAGAATCCAGCTCTTGATAGGCCAGTGCCTTATGTATCAGTACACTCACCCTACGTGAAAAGGCAGAGTGAGTGGAGTGATAAGCTTTCCCCACCCAGGCATACTTTAAGAACCCGACAGTATCCCCCTGAAGGTGGGCCTCCTCTAGGCCAATAATGGTGGGATGGAATTTGCGTATACAAGTGGAAATCATGGTTCTCTTCAATAGGTCATTTCATTCACCCCCCCGGACATTCCATGACACTATAGGTGTAGAAGACATATCAGACATATATATTTACAGGAGTGTCCCTCGGGCAGAGGCAGTTTTCTGGTAAAGCAACAGCATCTGGTAGATGGACAGTCTGGAGCATTCAGTGGAAATTGCAACGAACATATCGTATTGCTTTAGTGGATTGCACATTGAAAATGCATCTGGAATATATGGTAGTTCATCTTGCGCAACTGCGCAGCAGAGCAAACTGACTGGCATATGTTGGAGTGGCACTCAGCCTGTACATGCTGGGGCAGTGTTTATGCGACAGTCAACATTAGCGAGGTACCCCAGCTTAGCGATGATCCGTATACTGTGTGCAGATGTGTAACATAAAGAGCTCCTTTGTGAAATATCCCATCCCATGTCACTGCACACCTTGACTTACAAACATAGCATTTAGGAGGGACATCGCTGAACCTGTTTCCCGCTCCACCAGTCTAACATATATCTGCCACCCCGCCCCCAGTGACAGAATGGGGTCCTGCTGTGCACTAAGTGCAGACCTCATGCGTGCACCTAATTAACTCCCGAACTTTCCTGTACCATATGACCAGGTACGTTAGCTCTCCGTACCGCAGGTTTGGTATTGATTGCTTTTGGGAAACCAGTCACTAGGGAAGAAGCCAGAGTACTGACCCCCTTGATTCTGGAGGACTTGTCACCTACTCTTTGCTGTACAGCTGCCATTATATCATCACCAATTCATGGTTACCAGTAGAAACTACATTCCTTCTCTGATTCTTCTGTTGAGTATACCCTTTGTGGTGGCCTTCATCTTCTACCCAGTGTGTGCTTTACAGGCCCTGTTCTTTTAATACACCATGTAATTTCATGTATCCCTTTGAATAACCTCAGAGAGGCTTAGAAATGCTTTACTGAAGCTCTTGTAGCATTACAGACTCATAGTACCTTTGCAGCTAGAAGTCCATAATTGGCAAAGTCCTTGTAGGTGTTTTCCTGTGCGAGCAAATAGAGGGTTGGTCCTGGTTACATTTTCTTAGGCGGACTATCGCTCTTTTCCTATGCGAAATATATGCAGAACACGGTGGAGGGCAGAACCCAAAAAGTCCAGGTAAATGCAGAACCTGTGTTAATCCTTTTCTAATCTGGGCAGCTCAGTGACTAACTATATAATGCAGCACACCAATAATAGGCACCTGCCTACACGCTAATTCTCTGCTGATCAGGGCAGGACGGGCGTATGACAGGTCTGTTCTGCTGTATGGGTGGCTGTGTGTAAAACATACTCCACTGTCCATTTTCACCCAACTGCCCTCAGATCCAATCCACCTACATGGAGGAGAAAACAGATCCCTTTCCGTTTGTTTTTTAGCGGACCGAATCGGATCAGAGGTAGAGGAGATAAATGGAGGGTCCAAGCAGGTGAAAAACTGACAGGTGGGCTTCATGGGAACAGGGACCTAAGGGATCATTTACTACTTTCTGGTACTTTAAGGCATATGTGTTTTCACATTAATTTGTGGGAGACCATTCAAAGTGCCCCCACACCTTCTGCAAAGCTTCCAGCCCTCCACAGTGCCCCACTTCCAACAGTGTCCCACAGTGTCTTCCAACCTCATAGAGGGCTCTCCAAACCCCTCTTAAAAACGCCACCTGCCCCCCCCCCACAGTGACATCCAGCCACATCCAGAGCCCTTTAGCATTTTAACCAGCTCTGTGACATATGCCAACAGTGGGCTTCAGCCCGCTGTCTGCTGAAAACAGGTCACAGGAGTGTAAAACGATCTGCACTCCTGTGATCCACAGAAAAAGTACAGCCAAATGAGCTTTGGCTGTACTCCTCCTTTAACAACTTTGTTTTTTTTTAGTTAATTCTAAAAAAAAAAAAAAAAAAAAAGGAAAAAATAGGAAAAACTGCTTTCCCTTTAACTGACCATATTTTGTGTATGAATCTGCATGGCCTGCAGAAGGTGTGGCAAGAGAGTGTACTTTGCCTAATTGCCCAATTACACTTCTGTTTTGTGGTATCGCACGTTACTGAGTGGCAATGCATGTTACATATAATGCTGTACCTTTCATTTTGAATGGCATCCAAATGCACTAAGACAACACACCTGCAATGCACAGTCATTTCCACAAAAAGGGTTATGTCTTAGACCCCTTTCACACTGGGGCGTATTTCAGGCATTTTTCAGGCGTTTTAGCGTTAAAAAATCGCCTGTAAAGCGCCTGAAAGAAGCCGCAACTGCAATCCCAATGTGAAAGCCTGCGTGCTTTCACACTGAGACCCCTTTCACACTATGGCGTTTTTCAGGCACTTTGGCCCCTTTCACACTGGGGCGGGGAGCCGCGGTGACGGTAAAGCAGCGCTATATTTAGCGCTGCTTTACCGTCGTTTTAACCGCGGTATTCGGCCGCTCGCGGTGCGGTTTTACCCCCGTGAGCGGCCGAAAAAGGGTTAAACACCCCCGCAGAGCGCCGCCGTAGCAGCGCTTTGCGGCGGTATTGCCGCGGTTTTACCGCGGTGTCCCATTCTAATCAATGGGAAGGAGCGGTATAGGAGCGGTGAACATACCGCTCCTATACTGCTCCTAAGATGCTGCTAGCAGGACTTTTTTTGTCATCCTGCTAGCGCACCACTCCAGTGTGAAAGCCCGCCGGCTTTCACACTGGAGTTAAAGGGGCCGGATTTTTTCATGCGGTGAACAGGCGCTATTTTTAGCGCTGCACCGCATGAAAAATGCCCCGGTGTGAAAGGGGCCTTTAGCGTTAAAATAACCGCCTGTAAATCGCCGGAAGGAGCTGCAACTGCAATCCCAATGTGAAAGCCCGAGTGCTTTCACACCGAGGCGCTAAGCTGGCAGGGCGTCAAAAAAAGTCCTGCAAGCAGCTTCTTTGCAGCGCTTTTGGAGCGGTGAATACACCACTACTAAATCGTCTCTTCCCATTGAAATCAATGGAAGCGCCTGAAAAACGCCTGAAAAATGCCTGAAAAACGCTGTAGCTGTAGCAGCAGCGCTTTGTGGGTGCTTTTAACCCTTTTTGGCCACTAGCAGGGGTTAAAAGCGCCCCACTAGCTCTTGAAAAACGCTGGTAAAGCGCTGCTGGTTTAAGCAGCGCTTTACAATCGTTTTTCGGGGCGCTGGCAGTGTGAAAGGGCTCTTAAAGCACTTGGGTTTTCACATTGGAATTGCAGATGAGGCTTCTTTCAAGCGTTTTACAGGCGCTTTTTTTAATGCTAAAGCGCCTGAAAAACGCCTGAAAAACACCCCAGTGTGAAAGGGGTCTTATTTTCAGCATGCCAGGGTGTGTTGCAACCCATTTTTTTTTTTTTTTACACTGCAAATAGGCCAGGGTTGTGATAGTAATATCTACACTGAGGAACGACCAGGCCCCACACCAGCAAGTAGCAGACAATTATTGGCAGCAAATGAGAATTTATTTACACTAATTCAACTATAAAAATGCTCTCACAATGTTTACCTCTTCTATTTCACACTCACAGCAGAAACATTTTTCATGGCAATTAATTGTTGTGGAAATAATTCACGGTAAGATCTGGTTTATTCATAGAGCTGCCGGTACCTGTGGGCAAAATATCCGCCTGGACAAGTTGGAACTGCCTTGGTAACACAGGAGAACCCTGACACAGGCTTGTTCTATACTTGGGTCTGCAGGGAAAAGACTTTGAGCGAACATTTTTCCAGACTGAGGCACGAGGCTGGAAACACATACAGAGCTGTCCCTGGAGGTTGCCCTGATTTTCTCAGCCTCATAAGGTAAACAACAAGGACAGGAGAGATGTTCTGCTGCTTATGCCAGATATTTGAAATCATTTCCTTTTACACATTACTTTAAACATATTGCATCTATACTGGGACTAGGAATAAGTGAAATGAATTGAGTTTTCGCTTTACCAAAATTTTGGTGAAAATTTGGAGTTGTTTGCAAAATGTTTCCATTTTGGTGTCAATGTGGAATGCAATATTAAAGGTGACCTCAGAGAATCTGGGGGGAAAAAATCCTCACTTTGCAGAGCGCTAAAGCTGGGCATAGATAGATTGTTACTTTTTTTTTTTTTTTTTTCCATTCAGTCAGCAAATTCCTCCATCCCTGCTGACCCGGACAAATTATGTTCCATCTATGGTCAGTTTAAAGCCCAGTGCAAGGGCTATTTGCCTGATTTGTCTATGTAGATTATATTAAGCACAATACTTACTTTACTCTTTATTTCTTCAGCTACCATTGCTCTTATCTGCTCTCTGGTACACCTGGTATGTAAAGGGGAAAAAAAATACCCACGCTCAACCGTAAATGCAGCTTGTGACTGGGAACCAGTGCTCTGGCTAAAGTGCCTCCACACTCCAATAGAAGAACTAATAGTAGAATCAAGGCGGCTACTCAATGTCTTCCGTAAAATGCAATTCTTTATTGGCTACATTTAGAAATACAACTATGATAACTAATGTTTTTTGACAATAACAGCCTTTCTCATAGCTTATGAGGAAGGCTGTTTTAGTCGAAATGAGTTAGCCTGTTATAGTTGTATTTCTGCATGTGGCCAATAGAATTGCATGTTACAGATGAGTAACCAGTTTGATTCTATTATTACTACGTGGGTGGACCCTCAATGTCCACTGGTCTTGCATTATACACTGTGAGATTAAAGAGGATGTGTCAGGGATGTGGTATGCGCAGACGTGCATTTGCAGGTGCCCATCTTTTCGGGAACATTAGCGCTAACAGGAGAACGCATATGTGCAAAATTACGCGTGCACGTTAGCCATTAATGCTGGTGCCAAATGGCCTATATTAGTGCAGCTGCTGTCTGATCTGCAGCTTTACCTGAGTCTGATCCTGTATCTGCATCTGATTACCTGTGTTTGACCCGGCTTCCTTTACTACGCTTTCATATCTCCAGTCCTGACCCCGGCTTGCCTTAACCTTGCTATACCTGCTATTCTGCCTGATATCCTGCTGCCAACCTCTGCCTGTCTACTGACCAATCTCTGCTTACCGCTTATGCCATATCTGATTATCTGTGATTGACCCGGCTTGTCTGACCCTGCTCCAGTCTTGCTCCATCCAGTACCTGGTGACGCTGTCCTGCATTCACTGTGCATCCACATCTGCTGCTTCTGCTGCCACCTGCTACTCACCACCCAGCCTGGTCTGGCGACTCATCAGCTGCACATCTCTACCGTCAATAAGGAATTCCACAGGCACTCCTATCTCACAGCGCTCTCATGGCGCAACTCCAGTGGCTCCTGAGCCAGGGCTGTAAGAGAGGTCTACTTCTACATGTCAGGCTCTGTTATAAGGTATGTGACAGGATGTGACTGGAGTATCAGTGAAGAGAAGAAACTTTTTGGAAAAATCGTGTAGCACCCTCTAATTAGGTAGTGTGCTAGAGTTGAGATTTTTGTCAGAGCTGATCCTGTCTTCTCTGATCCCCACCTTCTTCAACAGTCTGCAAACCATCTCCCGATAGAACAGAGCTTTGGAGGACAAGCTGCACATACTCAGTTTGGTGTGTATTGCTAGAGAGGTTTTTTTTGATGGGAGAGTGCATGTGATCAGCACACGGCCAATCAGCACTGTCCAGACAGAGGGTCAGTTGTCATGCAGTCTCATAGGACAGAGCAGAATGAAAACTCCTCCTACAAGCTTTAACCATACACTGATAGAAGTCACAAAGCTGCTATATACTACTGATAAAAAAAGATATTTAGCAGTTTATATTTACCTAAATAATCACATTTCCATGTTCTGGGTACTGCGGGAGACCAGATATAGTGAATGCAGGGTCCTGGGCTTAGTAACCCTTTAAAGTGGAAGAAAGCCCTAACTATAACTATTCTTAAAAATGTGCTAAACTGTATAAACAAAATCTGTGTACTGTATTTTCAATCCGCTCCAATCACATGATAGTGCAGCTTTGTGTAAGGGAGAGTTTAACAATGGCTCTGAAATCTGGGTGTAGGCAGGTGCCGTTTATCCTCCTTTCTGTAGGTGATGCTGGTTGCTGTGCCGCTGTGCAGGTGGAGGGGGATGCTGAGAGGAACATTGTCCCTCTGCAGGCTTTGTAGATGTCATCAAGAGAGCAGTGGTCCGATTGAACGCTGCAACACAGGATGACCTCGGAAGCCATCTTTACTGTTGACAATGCTAATAAATAGCAGTGCCTCAATGCATTGCACGCGCATTCTGCAAGTGGCTAGTGTAGGGAGAGGAACCACACTGGACAGGGACAGAGATTTATCCTCAGGAAAAGGTTACTGCTCAGGGAAGGAAAGAAAAGGGACACTGCTGTAAACTGTCCACCATCTGGAAGATTTGATACACCGGCTCCACCAGGTTTCCTCAAGGGCCGATTGGGCCACCCCTTGCCAAACAGCCACCCTGCTTATAGTTATGGCACCCGGTAATGTAGGCCAGCTGCGTTAGACATATATAGTGCTGAGCGATAGTGTGGGCTGCCAATGTTACTGAGGTTGTACTTGTAAAAGGGAGTGGGAAAGAGGACCTAGATGATGGAGAGTGTGATGAGTCTGAAGCATTATTAATGGAACTGTACATGAGTATGCATACTTAAAAAAAGGTGATCATTGGAGTTTGTTATAGACCTCCCAGTGTTAATGAGGAGGTGGAGACTCAGCTCCTTGCACAGATGGAAAGGGCTGCAAGGGCTGGGACAGTGATAAAAATGGGAGATTTTAACTACCTGGAAATTGACTGTAATGGCACTGCTGGGACAGTTAAAGGGCAAACATTTATAAACCTATTACAAGACAATTTTATGGTCCAGTTTATTGAGGCCCCAACTAGGAATGACGCTCTGCTGGACCTGGTAATCTCAAACCATGCAGAGCTTATTACTAATATTCATATAAAAGAACATCTCAGTAGCAGTGACCATAACAAGATTTCATTTAATGTTAGCTGTAAGCAAGAAACACATACAGTATCTCACAAATGTGAGTACACCCCTCAGATTTTTGTAAATATTTTATTATATCTTTTCATGTGACAACACTAAATAAATGACACTTTACTACAATGTAAAGTAGTGAGTGTACAGCTTGTATAACAGTGTACATTTTCTGTCTCCTCAAAATAACTCAACACACAGCCATTAATGTCTAAACCGTTGGCAACAAAAGTGAGTGCACCCCTAAGTGAAAATGTCCAAATTGGGCCCAATTAGCCATTTTTTCCCTCCCTGGTGTCATGTGATTTGTTAGTGTTACAAGGTCTCAGGTGTGAATGGGAAGCAGGCGTGTTAAATTTGATGTTATCGCTCTCACTCTCTTATACTGGTCACTGGAAGTTCAACATGGCACCTCATGACAATGAACTCTCTGAGGATCTGAAAAAAAGAATTGTTGCTCTACATAAAGATGGCCTAGGCTATAAGAAGATTGCCAAGACCCTGAAACTGAGCTGCAGCATGGTGGCCAAGACCATATAGCGATTTAACAGGACAGGTTCCACTCAGAACAGGCCTTCGCCATGGTCGACCAAAGAAGTTGAGTGAACATGCTCAGCGTCATATCCAGAGGTTGTCTTTGGGAAATAGACGTATGAGTGCTGTCAGCATTTCAGCAGAGGTTGAAGGTGTGGGGGGGGGGTCAGCCTGTCAGTGCTCAGACCATACTCCACACACTGCATCAAATTGGTCTGCATGGCTGTTGTACCAGAAGGTGATGATGCACAAGAAAGACTGCAAACAGTTTGCTGAAGACAAGCAGACTAAGGACATGGTTTACTGGAACCATGTTGTGTGATCTAATGAGACCAAGATAAACTTATTTGGTTCAGATGGTGTCAAGCTTGTGTGGCGGCAACCAGGTGAGGAGTACAAAGACAAGTGTGTCTTGCCTACAGTCAAGCATGGTGGTGGGAGTGTCATGGTATGGGGCTGCATGATTGCTGCCGGCACTGGGGAGCTACAGATCATTGAGGGAACAATGAATGCCAACATGTACTGTGACATACTGAAGCAGAGCATGATCCCCTCCCTTTGGAGACTGGGCTTCAGGGCAGTATTCCAACATGATAACGACCCCAAACACACCTCCAATACAACCACTGCCTTGCTAAAGAAGCTGAGGGTAAAGATGATGGACTGGCCAAGCATATCTCCAGCCTAAACCCTATTGAGCATCTGTGGGGCATCCTCAAACGGAAGGCGGAGGAGCGCAAGGTCTCTAACATCCACCAGCTCTGTGATGTTGTCATGGAGGAGTGGAAGAGGACTCCAGTGGCAACCTGTGAAGCTCTGGTGAACTCAATGCCCAAGAGGGTTAAGCCAGTGCTGGAAAATAATGGTGGCCACACAAAATATTGACACTTTGGGCCCAATTTGGACATTTTCCCTTATGGTTGTACTCACTTTTGTTGCCAGCAGTTTAGACATTAATGGCTGTGTGTTGAGTTATTTTGAGGGGACAGCAAATTTACACTGTTATACAAGCTGTACACTCACTACTTTACATTGTAGCAAAGTGTAATTTCTTCAGTGTTGCCAGTGTCCCCCCCCCGTTCTCCGCGGGAGGTCCGGACCAGCACTTACCTTGCTGTGGTGTCCTCTCCTCCTGCTGTTTATTCTTCAGTGGGCACTGGCAGCCACGGTGGAGGAGTCAGCTCCTCATACTTCCTCCGCTCGGGCACAATGGGAGAGAGAAAAACGGAAATTACATCTAACTCGGATGTCAATCAAAAAAAAAAAAAGTGAAATAAAACTGAAACTGTTGTAGCAAGTTAGAACTGTCTTTATATACTGTTGTTAGCTAAATGCAGTTTAGTTCTGTTAATTACTGTTAGTCAGAATACTACAGGTGTTTAACCATATTTTTCAGAGTAACATTATTGTCTTATTGATTGTTTGTATAAGTACACTTGCTAATCCCCTCTCACTCAGGCTATTCTTGGCCTAATAAATTCTTTGAAATACCTCATGTGTGTTGATACGTGCTGGGTGAGCAAGGTGTGTCATCTTCAGGTGTAAAGAGAAATCACAAAATAATTCAGAGGCTCCTCTGGGGTAGTGCTACTGGAGTAAACAGGAACTTCCAGCATTGAGCTGAGTACATCTACTCTGCGGACTACCTCTTCATCCTGACATCATCCACAACTGGTGCAGTACCCTGAATTTTCTCTTACTCTGTACCAGGGCTTTTTTCTAGAGAATAGGTGCAGAGTCACCCTTCATCTATGCCCCTACCCACCTTTGAGCGCTGTCTCTTGGCTCCACCTCTACCCACCTCCCAGTACGGCCCCTTTTAGAGAAAACAGAACCAAGTATCATTTTGTGCTGCTAAGTAATTTATATGACATTTGATAGACCCCATCCTAGCAACAATAGACTCCCCCTGGAACAACAGACCCACTACAGCAACAATAGATCCCCCACATAACAAAAGACAATGGGCCTCTCTCTTAACAGTAGATTCCTCACAGCAACAATTGACCACCAGCAACATAAGACCCCCCAGTCAACATAAATAGATCTACCCATCAACAATAGACCCCCACAAAAAAAATAGATCCCAACCAGCGACAATAGATCCCTTAGCAGCCGACATTAATAGACCCTCTAGCACACCTTGACATAAAATACATTCACTGTTGGAGGTGCCAGAACTGCGTTCCCCAGTATTCCCGCTGAAAAAAAGCCCTGCTCTGTACACAGCAGGGATTCAGATAGACATGGACATTGCGAGACAAAAACCTATCCCCCCCCCCGCTCCATTTTCCTTCACCTTTCATCTTCCATCTTCACTTTTACCAGCCCACCCTTTTATCGCCCCATTCTTTCTTGCCTCCCTCACTTTCTCTTATTTTCCCGCTTTTCTTTCTATTTCTCTTGGACTTCCTCATTCTGAATACCCTCTCCCAACCATAGACCCTTCACAGGGACCATATATGTGTATGCCACATATGGTTGAAAGTCATTGAAGTGTATGAGTAGCCAAAACTTTTTTTGTAATTTTAGAATATGGAAGGACTAGAACCCCTGTCTTTTTAATCATTGTCTGGTTGCTGTACGCAAATATTGTAGTTCCAATGGGAGGCTCTTTGATAAGAGAATCCTATTGTGTTCTTTGTATTTTAACCACTTGCAGACTGCGCTATAGGCGAAAGATGGCTACAGTGTGGTCGTCCAGTTCTGGGAGGGCATCCATGGACGTCCTCATAGCACCCCGCCTCCTGCATGCTCCGTGACCGCTGTGTCCTTTACTTTGTGGTCAGATGTGTCTAATCACAGCTGATCACATGTAAACAAACTTTCAGATTATTAACAGCCCTTTCCTCACACACTGTGTCTGTGTGAGGAAAGGGGAGCCAATAATCGGCAAGAGTGTCAGTACATTGTTTACACTGATGATCAGTGAGGCCCCATCAGTGCTAATCAGTGCAGCTTATCAGTGCCCATAATCAGTGCTGCCTACCAGTTACCATCAGTGCCTCCTCATCAGTGCAACCTCATCAGTGCAGCCTCATCAGCACTCATAAGTGAAAAAGAACTTAACGTATTTGCAACATTTTATAGAAAGACAGAAACTGAGAATTTTTTTTTTTTTTTTTTAATCAAAATTTTTTAGCTATTTTTATTTGTTTAGATGAAAAATAAAAAAAAAAAACAGTGGTGATTAAATTCCCCCAAAAGAAAGCTTTGTCTCAAAAAATGATAAAAATGTCATATATGCATGAATAATGATGATGTTGCACTGTCAACAATACCGTGTGATACTAAACAATATATAACATGATCTGCATAAGTATATAAGTAGATACATGAACAAAAAAATTTAATTGATAATACTTCTAAATGTCCATAAGTCTCAAGTAACCATAAAGTGACTGATAAGGTAAATACAAATGTGTAAAAAGTCCTTGTGGTAACAATGTGAATCCACAGATGCAACTAAACTAAAAGTGATCTACTTCTTGCACATTCTAAACGGTGAATAACAGTGATTGCTGTCTCTTCTTATAGTGTGTCCCCTCAGTACTCACAGGCCTCTAACCTTACTGCTATAAGGTAACAACATTAGGTATAGATATCTCTCATAGGCGATCCTTGTGCCTCCTCTTATCTTTGGGGATCTCGCTGTGATAAACACTGTCCTAGGAACTGGATACACTGCAATACCTCCTTGGATGTGATTCTGGGGTTTCCACCTAGTCTCTTCCATGGTGGTGGTATATAAACAAAGGGGCTCCAATAGTGTGATATAGTTTCTTAAATGGTATTTTATTAGAAAACTTAATTGTACTAACATTTAAAAACAAATAAGCAAGGCATATAATCTATGAGCAGGGAGCTCGTACTCCTACGTCCAGTCTGTCGCCCAATCCCGACGGGTATCGTCACGTATCACGTGACTTCATCAGCGGATGATAACATATAGAGATGGTATCCTTATATAGTATAATAGGTAAGTATTTGCTGGCGGACATTTTCCTGTAGCCTGCCATTGACATATATTGTAGCGGCCATTTTTACTATGGCCCGTCGTATAAACCAATGGAGCCGGCGTACATTTTCCTATAGTCTCTGATTGTCTCGATCAGTGGTCTTCAAACTGCAGCCCTGGGGTCAGATGCGGCCCTTTGCTTTCTTTTATCCGGCCCCTGGCACTTTCATTCAATGATACCAACAATTATTCCCCCCCACTGACACCACTGACACCAATGAAAGGGTACAATTTCTATCAATGACACCAACAATGGGGCCCAAGGACACCAGTGATAGGGCACAATTCCTGCCAATGACACAAACGATGGGGGACTATTCCTTCCACTGACACTGAAGATGGGGCCACTGACATTGGGACCTTTTCTACTCCTAATGGCCACAGTCTGGCCGCGCTAAATTTTGAAGGACAGTAAACTGGCCCTTTGTTTAGAAAGTTTGGAAACCCCTGGTCTAGATGTTCACTATGTCAGGCTACTAAGTACGTGCAAGAAGTAGAGCACTTTCAGTTTAGTTGCACCTCTGGGACTTTTTACACATTTGCATTTACCTTATCAGTCCCTTTATTGGCACTTGAGATTTATGGACATTAAGAGCCGGTTCACACTAAGGCAGCACTACTTGCAGCGCGACTGCCTCAGGCGACCTGCACACGACAGCAGCGGCGACTTGCAAAACGACTTCTGTATAGAAGTCAATGCAAGTCGCCTCAAGTCACCCCCAAAGTAGTACAGGAACCTTTTTCTAAGTAGGAGCGACTTAAGTCGCTTCTATTATGCCCCGTACACAAGGTCGGACAATCCGACCACAAAATCCATCGGATATTTTCCAATGGATTTTGTCCGAAACTGGTGTTGCCCACACACGGTCGGACAAAGTCGTCGGAAAATCCGATCATTCCGCACGAGGTGACTTAAAACACAAACGACGGGACTACGTAGAGGCTAGTAGCCAATAGCTTTTGTCTCCACTTTGTCCGTCGGACTAGGCTACACATGATCGGAATTGACGTGATTGGACCATGTTGTCGGAAAATTTGAGATCCAGCTCTCATACTTTGTGCATCGGAGATTCCGATGGAAAAAGTCCGATGGAGCCCACACACGGTCGGATTTTCTGACAACATGATCCGATTGAACATTTTCCATTGGAAAATCTGACCGTGTGTACAGGGCATTAGAACGGTTCCATTGTACAGAACGAAACGCGACTTGTCAGGCAGCTAAGTCGCCTGACAAGTCGCCCCAGTGTGAACCGAGTCTTAGAAGTATTATCAATTTCATTTTTTTGTTCATGTATCTATTTATGTACTTATGCAGATCATCTTATCAATATATAGTATCACATGGTATTGTTGACAGAGCAATATCATAATTATTCATGCACTTTAGAGCCACGATTTGCTTTTCGGTCTTTGCAGCAGTCATATTCACTTTTTCCTTCATTTGTGATAGCGCAGGAGTACCATTTTATTAAAAAATGTCATATGGATACAGTGTAGCATGTTGCAATTGTCATTCAAATTTCAACAGCACTGAAAGCTAAAAATTGGCCTGGGCAGGTAGGGGTTTAAAATGCCTGCTATGAAGTAGTTAAAGTGAATGTCTAGGCCAAATCTTTTTTTTTTTTTTGGGGGGGGGGGGGGGGGTGGTTGTATAAATTAGGGAAGAGTTATGCGGCGTACACACGCTCGGACTTTCCGGCAGGATTGTCCGCCGGACCTAGTCCAACGGACAAACCGCCGGACTTTACAGCGGAGTTCCGCCGGACTTTCCGACCGTGTGGACTTGCCCACACACTCCCGGACTTTCCCGGCGGACAATCCGCCGGCGTTTGGCAAAAGTCTGCAGGACTTTTAAAATGAACGGACTTGCCGACACACTCCCGGACTTTCCCGGCGGACAATCCGCCGGCGTTTGGCAAAAGTCTGCAGGACTTTTAAAATGAACGGACTTGCCGACACACGATCGGAAAGTCCGTTCATTTCAGTGTTGCCAATCTACCAGATTGAAATTTACTGACACGACACCCAAAATTTACTGGCACAGCCAGGTTTTTACTGACATTTCCAAAAGTTACAAAATTACAGTTGTAAGTGCAAATTTCAGTATTTAGGCTACAAATAAGTACAATATGCAATTAGCAATGTGATTCAAGGTAGATATTAAGGCAAAAAGCATATTTCTTATTTTATTTTAAATATAGTAAGTAAGTGGCTCACGGACAGGACTCAGGGGCAGGAAATTAGAATGGGCGACACACGCACATGAAATTGACTCTCACAGTGAAACTGACAGCAGTGTGCAGCAGCGCAAAAAATGGCGTGGGGGTCCCCCCCAAATCCATCTCAGACCCTTATCCGAGCACGCAGCCCGGCCAGTCAGGAAAGGGGGTGGGGACGAGCGACCCTCCCCCCTCCTGAGCCGTACCAGGCCGCGTGCCCTCAACATGGGGGTGCCCTGGGGAAAGGGGGGCCCTGCGGCCCCCCCACCCCAAAGCACCTTGTCCCCATGTTGATGAGGACAAGGGCCTCTTCCCAACAACCCTGGACGTTGGTTGTCGGGGTCTGCGGGCGGGGGGGCTTATCGGAATCCGGGAGCCCCCTTTAATAAGGGGGCCCCCAGATACTGGCCCCCCACCCTATGTGAATGAGTATGGGGTACGATGTACCCCTACCCATTCACCTAAGGAAAAAAGTGTAAATAAAAAAAACGACACAATTTTTTAAAATATTTTATTGCACAGCTCTGAGGGTCTTCTTCCGTCTTGGGGGGTCTATCTTCTGCTCTTCAACCTAGCTCTTTCACGAGCAGAGGAGCACGGCTTTCTCCTTCGTCGCCACCACCGTCGTCGTCTAGGGGTCTCGTTCCGCCTTCGGGGGGTCTTGTCCCGCTCTTCTGTTCTTCTTGCGCAGTCGGATGGAAACGGACTGCGACTGTCATCCGATGCAATCTGCCAGACAGATGAGGAATGGATCCTCATCTGTCTGTTTTTTGTGGACCAGATCTTATGCCGGCGGGTGCCAGAGGATCCGCCACTACATAGAGGACAGAGGATGGTCCGATCGCGTCTGCCTGCAGAACGGACAGGCAGACCCGATCAGTCCACTGGTGTGAAATATTCATTTTAAAGCAACTTGAGAAGTTAATTCGTTTTTTTAGCAGTGTGCCAAGAAGCTGCATAGAAGGTCACATGTAGGGTCTGACTCACTCTCCCTGTCATGTGTTTAGCCCATGTGTTTTAGCAAATTCTAAAGAGCTTTTCAACAGAATCTGTTCCCCGTTCTCACACTGTGCAGATGATTAGCTAATAATCAATTGTAGACAATGGACATAACAGCAGTAAGTGCAGCTTACCTGTACGGTATGACTTAGCAGGACAGAATGACACAATCCACACATTGGTATTATACAAGACTGCAGCCTGAATCCATCTGCAGCCTTTTATATAAATTACCTTTAGTATGAATGGATGTCATTTCCTCTCATCATCTGCTTTAGATAACTTGAGGTCCTGTGTGTATATAGTGTGCAGTTCTATAAGTGACCGATCAATTTAACAGCAATCTTCCCACAAAAGGTGCATTTACTGTGTATTATGCACATTATTTAACCTTGTGTAGACTTCCAAAAGATTTTAGATCATGGATGGGAGCGTGCCATTGTGTTGAATATAATGTCACCATCCCCAATGGACCCAGAGCTGTCACTCAGTAACATTCTATAGCACATAAAGTGAGGCTCGGAGCGAGTGGAGAGAAAAGGAGCGAGCAGAGGGCCGGCATGACAGGAGTGAGAAGGGAGACATCAAGGGGTTAAGGTAAATAGTGTAGAAGTGGGGGAGTAGTGGATTGGAGGAAAAGGAATGAGAGAAGGGGTTTAGTTTATTTATTAGGTAGGGAGGTGCCCCGGGCTGCATTACAGGGGGAACGTTAGACAGGAGCAGTTTAGCAGTTTGGAGCAGTGGCACCTGTAGTCCTCCTGCCATGGCCGACGTGAATCTGCTCTTGGCCCAGCTCGGGGCGGCAGCTGCTACCAGGGGCCCGGCTCGGTGGTGGGGGGGGGCAGGATCTCCCACGTGCTCGGAGGTCTTGGCCTCTGGAGCGTTTCTCCCCGGGAGCCTCCCTCTGAGCTTCGCACCACGGCAGGAGCCCCGATTGGGACCTGTCGGGCCCACCGGCGAAGCGTCAGCCTGTTTCTGATGTGGTGGGATCTGGACGGAATCCTCAGCATCTGTAGAGCTCGGTGGGTAGGGCTAAGGCACGTGCAGGCACCTCTCCCCCTCCTCTGACCTCTGATGTGCCAGTAAGGGGGGGAGTCTCTGCGTGGGAGGAGTCCAGTTACAGCCACTGGCCGGCGGCTACGGCTTACCAGCGGGTTCCCCTGCCAGGAGGTTCGGGCAGCAGAGCAGCGCCAGCAGAGACCATGCAGCGGAGGCACAAGGCCTAGGTCGGAAAGGACAGAGGAAGGCCAAGTCGGTGGGCCAAGCCGGTGACATGAGGCGTG
The DNA here is from genome assembly GCA_028564925.1 of Lithobates sylvaticus. Lineage (NCBI taxonomy): Eukaryota > Metazoa > Chordata > Amphibia > Anura > Ranidae > Lithobates > Lithobates sylvaticus. The sequence continues at coordinate 55,727,034 of CM053028.1, forward strand.
GCCAGTAGCGGTCCGAGGGGGAGTTGTCTGGCTCTGAGGTGGAGGACACGCAGGACTGTCCGGCCACAGTGGATTCTGGAGCAGCGGCTGCGGGGACCCTCCCTGGTCAGCCCTGTAAGTCAGCTTCCCATTCCAATTTGGCATTTAATACTGCATTGTGTGGGTTGTTGGGAGTGGCAGCTGCGGGGGGTACAGGGGCCGCGAGAGTGGCGCCGCAGTCTACAGTTGCCTCAGCGGGGGACCCCGGGTGGCAGGCTCTACGCCCGCCCCTGCAGGGTCCAACGTGCAGCTACAGGCATTGTTGGGGGGATTGCAGGATTTGGTGCCGCAAACTGCAGGAAGGTAAGGAGTGCAGGCTCCGCAGGTGTCGGCGTGGGTACCGCCGGGTGGTGGTCAGCCGGAGACGGCATGGGGGTGGGGTCTGGTGGGCTGCCCCCCTCCCCCATCTTGGTTACCAAGACGCCCTATAGTGCCGTAGGGCTGTCACGGTCGCCCCTGGCACCTGGGTCGGCGGGAGCAGTGGCAGGGGAGAAGGCAGGACCATCGCAGGAGAGTGTGGGCAAGACGGATTTGGTTCGTATTGTGACGTGGCTAAATGCGAGGTGTACGTCTGCTTTGAGGGGCCGCTGGGGGCACATTTGAAGCCGGGAGTCAGGGAGAAGATTGGCAAAGGTGAGTACGTGGGGATTTTTTCTTTATTGCCCCTGGAAAAGTTTAACCTGGATAGGATTAAGCCTGATGATAGCAAGAAAGCGGATGAAGAAAAACGGCAGTACAGGTTGATACCACGTGCGCTCTCTAACTGGCTGCAATCGTTCGACATTATGGGGAAAAGAACCCCGAACACCGTTTCTGCTACATGGACGCCGTGGGTGAGGCCTACAGAGTCTACGGTGGATCTGCGTGGCTAAGGTATGATGAACAGTTCCGGCACCGCAGGGCCGTCCGTCTGTCCTTGCGCTGGGATCACAAGGACATTAACCTCTGGATGAGGCTCATGTCTTTCGCAAAGGGCCCCGAAACAGTTTTTGCCAGGGGGGCCGTTGGTTCAGCTTCCTCTGGACAACCGGCCGCTAAAAAATGGGGTGTCTGCTGGCAGTACAATGAGGGATCCTGTAAATTCTGGGGGGCATGCCGTTTTAAACATGAGTGCTCCGGTTGTGGTGGCTCTCATCCCGTGTCCCGCTGTTTTAAAAAAGGGAAGGGCTGTATTGGGGAATTCGGTAACGTAAGGGACAACACCAGTGAGGGGGAAAAAGGATACAACCTTTATTAAATAGGTACCCAGATCGGGCGGCCACATGGCTGTTGGGGGAGGGATTCTCGGAGGGCTTTCGTATCCCATGCTCGTGCTTGATTACCATCCCACCGGTGGCAAAGAATTTGCATTCCGCCTTGCTTCATCCGGGGGTGGTCGCTGAAAAACTGGGAAGGAAATTGGCGATGGGTCGCATGGCCGGGCCTTTTCGGGAGCAGCCTCTTCCAGAGTTGGTGATTTCACCTCTGGGGTTGGTGCCCAAAAAAGAGCCTAATAAGTTTTGGCTTATACACCATTTGTCGTTTCCGAAGGGTGGGTCGGTCAATGATGTGATAGATCCTGAAGCGTGTGCAGTGTCATACACATCCTTCGAAGTGGCAGTGAGTTGGGTTCGCCGCTGTGGAAAAGGGGCGCTGATGGCAAAATCTGAAATTGAATCAGGGTTCCGTTTGCTCCGAGTCCATCTGGACAGCTTTTGGCTGTTGAGTTGCTGCTGGCAAGGGGAATTTTACGTTGATCGTTGCCTGGGCTGCTCCATTTCCTGTGCACTGTTCTAAACAGCTCCTTTGTTGAGTGGGTTGTTCGGGACGTTTCAGGGCTTAATTCCATCATTCATTATTTGGATGACTTCCTCTGCGTGAGTCCTCATTCGTCCAATGTGTGTGCAGTACTGTTATCCATGTTGCAACGGGTAGATTTGGCATTCCGTTGGCGGACGACAAGACGGAGGGCCCCGACCACCGCTCTCAGCTTCCTGGGCATAGTCATCGACATACTAGCACATTATGACAGACTTGCCTTAAAACAAAGTCCTCCGGCGGGGCGCTGTCACTGCTGTCGGCACTTCCATCTTCACCACGTCTTCCTTCTGGGTTTGCGGGCTCCAGCTGTTTGAATGGCCATGTGCGCAGGAGTCATGGCCGCTCTGGATTGAAGGTACACTCAATATGCTGTCAAGTCAGAGCGCAGTGTGCATACTTCAAATGTGAATATCTCCTAAACATTCACTGTACCTAAAGGTGAGTCTAAGCCCCCGTACACACGGTCGGTAATTTCGACCACAAAATCCATCTGTTTTTTTCCGACGGATTTTGTCGGAAACTGGTGTTGCATACACACGGTCGGACAAAGTTGTCGGAAAATCCGATCGTACCGAACGTGGTGACGTTTGTTGCGTACTACAGAACTACGTAGAGGCTAGTAGCCAATAGCTTTGGTCTCGTAATTTGATCTCAGCATGCGTGGCACTTTGTCCATCGGAATTCCCTACACACGATCGGAAAAAGTCTGAACGGATTTTGTTGTCGGAAAATTTGAGATCCTGCTCTCAAATTTTTCTCCGACGGAAAAAGCCTGCTAGAGCCCACACACGATTTTCCGACAACATAATCCGATCAGACTTTTTCCATCGGAATATCCGAAGTGTACGGGGCATTTTTGTGGGCTTACCTGTAGGTACAAGTTAACAAAAACGCATTTACTACCACTTTAAGGAGCTGGATAGCCAAAAGGCACAAGTTTAGCATGGTATCTGTCTTTAGTTATCTGTAAAAAAATAATCTGTACCTAAAATTGCACAAAATAATCATATAGTGTTATCACATTGAATCATTTGCTTAAAATCTGAAAATTTAGGTCACATATGCCCCCCTTTTTTGAGGATCTTTAGAAATTAACCTTTACTCTTTAGACTGGTCTGAATAAGATTTCCAGGGCAGTTATAGAAAATCCATGCAGTGACCATGTCACCCGGTCTCTTGGTGATTGACTAATCCATTTCCGCAGATCATTCAGGGGGAACATCTGTTGCAGCTTCTGCTGATCGGTGCAGGTATTCTTTCCACACGTCTCTGTAAGCTTGCTCATCTTAGAGGCTTGCAAACAACGACAACACTGAATCACTTCTGTCATCATGAACTGACCTCAGCGATCAGTAAAGCAAGGTCACCTACAGTAGGATTTGGAAAACATGATTTTCTAGATGTTCCTAAATTCATTCTATTCATTAAAATTTTTTCTATCAGCTTCTTACTATGCACTAGGGCACTATGCTCCACATCTGGTGCAACTGCTGTCTCATCCAACTCTACTGAAACTCAAGATTGACAAAGGTGTAACCAAATTACAGGTTTACAATGGGGGGTAGCTCTACTTCCAATAATCCCAGGACAACTAAAGGCAGCCAAAAAAGGTCTTCAAAGGTTCCTTCTGTGTGCAAGGAGGGCACTGGTCCCCAGACATTTGAGAAGCACTAGTACCACTGGTCCCCAGACATTGGAGAAGCACTAGTACCCTCCATCTTAGAGAATGGGCCAAGAACCTCATCATGAGAATGGAAGAATTTCAGCCCACATACATGATCACTACCTACCATTTGTTGCGACATGGAGCTCCTAGAACAAATTCTCTAAATCCACTTATATCTGATCCTTCCTATATTCTAACACCCCTGCACCCCACCCCTCCCTAGTGGTCTCTCTCTAGTGTCCATACCCTGCATGTATTTTCCAGACATCTGTAACACTGATGAAGAGATAAGTCAGAGGAACAAGGAAAGTTCATTGGAGCCAGCCATGGAATACCTCCTGCCGTCAAGTACCTAGAAATCCCAGCATGCACCCGTGACCACAGGGCTCTTGGCTGTCTACAACAGAGCGGCTAAGGCACTTTAATTCCTCGGGGTCAGCGCGACATTTTAATGAGTCCTTAAAATAGAACTATGAGCAAAATGAAAAACAAAATTACATGCGTTATGTAACCAGCAACAAAAGCAGTTTTTGCTTTTCTGAGTCACCTGTAAAATATTTTTTTACCTGTTAACCCTGCAAATAAAAAAAGCAGCACATTCACCTTTTCCGCGGTGCTGGCCCTTAAAGATCTAGTACTCCGATGTCGGTCCTGCTCATTTTCTTGTGCCCAAATTTTTGTGGGCCCGTAACCCTGGTGGCACTATCACACAGCCTGGACTCACAGTAAACTTAGACTGAGCGACGCTTGCATGTCATTGCCTGAATGCTGCTCAGTCCAGGAGAGGGACCATCCACCAACGCTGCTGAGGATAAAAAAGAGGAGGGACCCATGATATCACTGGACTGGACAGAAGACCTTAGAACTGAATGTAAGAAAATAGCGTCTTTAAAAAAAAAAAATGGCAGGGTGGTGGGTTTAAAAGGACCAAGCCTGTTTTTCAGACTCTGCGTTTTCACATTTTTTTTTGCTAGAAAATTACTTAGAACCCCCAAACATTATATATTGTTTTTTTTCTAACACCCTAGAGAATAAAATGGCGGTCATTGCAATACTTTTTTTCACACCGTATTTGCGCAGCGGTCTTACAAGCGCACTTTTTTTGGAAAAAAAATCACTTTTTTGAATAAAAAAATAAGACAACAGTAAAATTAGCCCAATTTTTTTTTTATATTGTAAAAGAATATGTTACGCCGAGTATATTGATACCCAACATGTCATGCTTCAAAATTGCTCGTGGAATGGCGTCAAACTTTTACCCTCAAAAATCTCCATAAGCGACATTTAAAAAATTCTACAGGTTGCATCTTTTGAGTTACAGAGGAGGTCTATGGCTAGAGTTATTGTTCTCGCTTTACCGATCGCGGCGATACCTCACATGTGTGGTTTGACTACCGTTTTCATATGCGGGCACTACTCACGTATGCGTTCGCATATTCATTTTTACACTGTTTTAAAAAAAAAAAAAAAATGGATCACTTTTATTCCTATTACAAGGAATGTAAACATCCCTTGTAATAGAAAAAGCATGACAGGTCCTCTTAAATATGAGATCTTGGGTCAAAAAGTCCTCAGATCTCATATTTGGACTCCTATGGTATAGAGACGAGTGGGGGCCATCTTATGCCTCGTACACACGTACGGACTTTTCCCGGCGGACCTAAGTCCAGCGGACAATCCGCTGGACTTTCCAGCTGGGTACGTTGGACTAAAAAGCGAACGGACTTGACCACACACGATCACGCAAAAAGTCCGACGGTTCACGCGATGACGTACAGCACGTACGACGGGACTAGAAAACGAAAAATACTAGAAAAATACTTGCTACTGAGCATGCGTCCTTTTTGGTCCGCCGGACCATACTACACACGGCCGGATTGTCCGCTGGACTGCCAAGTCCAGCGGATAATTTGAAAACAAAACTTGAAACTTTAGTCCGCCGTACTTTGGCCAAAAAAAGTCCGCCGGCGCCCACACACGAGGGGATTATCCGCTGGACTTCGGTCCAGCGGATAATCCCGCGGGATAGTCCCTTCGTGTGTACGCGGCATTAGCCTCACTCGTCTCCATACCCACCAGAGTGCAGGACCCGATCGCCTCCGCCGCTACCGACGGCTGTGGAAGGCGCGGGAGAGGCGAACCTGCCGCAGAGACCACCATTATCGTAAACAGAACCGCCTCCTGTAAAGATGGATATCTCGGTTGTGGCAGCAGCTGCTGCCGTTACCGAGATATCCCTCTTCAAAGTCAGGACGTATATGTACAGGAGGTGGGGCTTAAGTGGTTAAAACAAAAACAAAAAACGAGACGTGGCAGGCCACCACTGCTGAGGAGGAACATTAGGAAGAACCCTTCATATTGGTGGATTGGCTTAAAGACTTTAGGATTTATAAAACTACAGCAGGTTGGGACTTTAAATGAGGCATGTTCAGTGTAGCCAAAGAATCGAAGAGTCAACAATAAAAAAATTATGTATTTATTACCTGGACAGTAACAAACAGTCTCATATTGAATTACAATTGATAAACATACAAAAAATATACTTATTAACCACTTCCCGACCGCCTCCTGCACATATACGTCGGCAGAATGTCACGGCTAGGCAAAAGCACGTACATGTACGTCCCCTTTAATTGCCTAGCCGTGGGGACCCGGTCGGGCGCTCCATGACCATGGCCACGGGACCAGCGGACTCGATCGCCGCTGGTGTCCCGCGATCGGGTCACAGAGCTGAAGAACGGGGAGAGGTCTGTATAAACAAACCTCTCCCCGCGCTTCCTACACTGCCTGTCACTAATCGGCTGTTTCCTGTCATTGGGAAAGCCGATCAGTGACGTCAGATGTCAGCCACGCCCCCTACTGTAAATAAAAACACACGTCACAGCCCATAACCCCTCCCCGCCCCCTAGTGGTTAACTCTTTCACTGCCAGTGTCATTTATACAGGAATCAGTGCATTTAAATAGCATTGATTGCTGTATAAATGACAATGGTCCCAAAAATGTGTCAAAAATGTCCGATGTGTCCGCCATAATGTCGCAGTCACAATAAAAATCGATGATTAAGATTAAGGCTTACCTGTAGGTCCAAGAAATATCTCCTCCTACACGGTCAAGGAGATATTTTACAAAAATAGGGCACCGCTGTCTACGGCGCAGTCCATTATGCTTTACCACTGGCAAACGGTGCTCCCCCACCATCCATGGTGGACTATTCCCGACGTCCAGATCAGGTCTATGGGCTTGATCACGTCAGAAATGGTCCACCACACAAGACCACTAGACCCCAGGGGGGAGGGGATGGGGGAAGGTAGGAGCCACAGGGACCAGTCTTGTGTGGGGAGGATCGGAGGATTAGGTGGGTATACAGTAGGGAAAATAATTATTGATTGGAAGGTTGAATAGATAAAAGGTCACGTAACTTACATGATATATCTGAGAACAATGACAGTCTGTTATTTAAATGTCCACTATAAGGAAAAAATATATTGTGTTGTGGTAACTGTATATAGGGTAATACCTGTAATGATAGTATTCAGTATACGGGTTCCTTTTTTTATTTTACATGCCTTCATTTATATTTCTTATACATATTTACATGCAGATCAAGCTGTCCAGTAAGCATGACAATTACAGTAGTTGGGACGAACCATATATTATTGCAAGAGATGCTTACAATGGTCAGCTTGTATTTATTTGGTTTTAAATGGAGGGGGCTGAAACTCTGAGTTGCCAAGAGACAGCCAAGAAACCTTAAGGTTTTAGAGAAGATCTGTAAAGAAGAGTGGACCAAAATCCCTCCTGAGATCTGTGCAAACCTGGTCACCAACTACAAGAAACGTCTGACCTCTGTGCTTGCCAACAAGGGGTTCTCCACCAACTACTAAGTCATGTTTTGCTTGGGGATCAAATACTTATTTTACTCACTGAACTGCAACTTAATTTATAGCATTTGTTTTATGTGTTTTTTCTGGATTTTTGGTTGATAGTCTCTATCATTTAAAATAAACCTATGATAAAAAATTATAGACCCTTCCAGGGGCGGACTGACAACTCATGGGGCCCCCGGGCAATAGGAGATTATGGGGCCCCCAGGCAATCAGAGATTATGTGGCCACACAGTATACACACTCAGTATACAATCACACAGTATACACAGACATGTTTCTATTGGCTGAGAAGTACAGTACGGAGTACGGAGAGGTGGGGCAGCTATAATCTTGGGATTTTTAGACCAAAAGGATGCCGGTAAGGGACATTTCAGAAATAGATGTAAAAAAAAACCCACAGATTTTTACATACTGTCCCTGGTTTTACTTAGGCTGGCAACCCTGATGGGGCCCCCTGGACCCTTCATTTCTTTGTAAGTGGGTAAACTTACAAAATCTGCAGGGGATCAAATAATTATTTTCCCCACTGTATCTCCGTTCTCCAATCCACTAGACAAAAACAAGAAGTTGAACCGTACAGTGTGGGCACAACATCACTCCATGGGAAAACTTTTTTTTTTTTTTGTCTGGAGTTGGGCTTTAAACCAAATAATTACAAGCTGACCATTGTAAGCATCTCTTGCTATAATATATGGTTTGTCCCAACTCCTGTAATTATCACGTTTGCTGGAAAGCTTGATCTGCATGTAAATATGTATAAGAAATATAAATAAAGACATGTAAAATAAAAAAGGAACCCGTATACTGAATACTATCATTTAGACATGTGCACAATAGAAAAATTTGTTTATTTTCGTTTAGTTTCTGTTTGTTTCCGTTGATTCGTAGCGATTCGTAATTTCGTAAGTCGTCGGTGTTCGTATTCGGACTTGTTCGTATTTTCGTAAGAGTTATTTTTTCGTTGATTCGTTTTTTCCGAATCAACGAGTTTAATTTTCGTTTATTCGAAATTCGGACGCATTCGTATTTTCGTAGATTTAGTTACATTCGTACTTTCGTAAGATTGATTTATTCGTACTTTCGTAACATTGTTTTCATAGATTCGTAATCGGAGCATAATTCATAATTTTATGAAATGTGTATGCTATTATTACATTGTAAGAGACACGGAAAATTACGAATCGAAAAAAAAAAGTTACGAATGTACGAATTTTTTCGTTCAATCCATTTGAAGCACGTTAAGCAGCGCCATTGTAAGAGACACGGAAAATTACGAATCGCAAAAAAAAAAAAAAAGTTACGAATGTACGAATTTTTTCATTCAATCCATTCGAAGCACGTTAAGCAGCGCCATTGTAAGAGACATGGAAAATTATGAATCGAAAAAAAAAAGTTACGAATGTACGAATTTTTTCGTTCAATCCATTCGAAGCACGTTAAGCAGCGCCATTGTAAGGGACACGGAAAATTACCAATTCAACAAAAAAAAAAAAGTTATGAATGTACGAATTTTTTCGTTCATTTTGATTTTCGTTGTTCCTGTTTTCGTTTTTCGGATTTCCTTCTTTCGTAGTTTCGTTGTTTCTAATTTGGTTATTTTGGATTTTAGTTGTTTTTCATATTCGTTTGATTCGATAATTCGTTAAAATTTTTAGCGAATCATTCGTTCATTCGTACGATAATGAATGAACGAATATAACAAATTTTAATGGGAAACGAATTAAAACGAAACGAATTGCACATGTCTACTATCATTACAGGTATTAACCTATATACAGTTAGTTACCACAACACAATATTTTTTTTCCCTATAGTGGACATTTATATGACAGACTGTCATTGTTCTCAGATATATCATGTAAGTCACGTGATCTTGTATCTAATCAACCTTTCAATCAGATCATGTTATTGGCTAGATGTTGGAAATTAATATGCAAATCACAAAGACAATTTTTCTGGTCTATTGGATCGCCTTAAAGCGGTTCTGCACTGACGTCATTTAATTATTTTTTTTTTGCTAATGTTTAAAAACTATGTCTTGATAATAGTATCCTTACTTGTAGTGACGCTGCCCCTTATCTCTGTCCGCTTTGATATAGAATCGATTTAGTTCTTTGTCGGCAAATGTCATCTTGCTTGTGGGCATTTGAAGCGAGATTTCGGGTCGATGGCCGCAAATCTCGCGAGATTTCGGGTTGGATGGCCGCAACTGACTCCTGGGATGAATGACACCAGATCCCAGGAGACAGTGCGGCATGACAAGGATCCCCGCACAGACCCCGCCCACCCCCGCAGGGACAACACAAAAGATGAAGCCAGCATTCAAGGTAGGCTTCCAAGATGCAGAATTGACCCATCAATTCTGTAATCTCACATGATGGAGAATAGATTTAAAGTAAGTTTAGGAGATGGGTGCAGAACCGCTTTAAGTGACAAAAAGTGAAGCTGAAGCTGCATACTGTTGCTATGTAAAATAATCAATTGGTTAGATGGACCGGAATTGATTATTTCCCAAAACAACCATAAGTGATGCCAAAACATATCTTGCATTAAAGCCCAACTCCATGAAAATAAAAATACAAATTGTTCCTTGTATCTTGTACAGTGGTGTGAAAACGTGTTTGCCCCCTTCCTCATTTCCTGTTCCTTTGCATGTTTGTCACACTTAAGTGTTTCGGAACATCAAACCAATTTAAACAATAGTCAAGGACAACACAAGTAAACACAAAATGCAATTTGTAAATGAAGGTGTTTATTATTAAAGGTGAAAAAAAATCCAAACCATCATGGCCCTGTGTGAAAAAGTGATTGCCCCCCTTGTTAAAACATACTATAACTGTGGTTGTCCACACCTGAGTTCAATTTCTCTAGCCACACCCAGGCCTGATTATTGCCACACCTGTTCACAATCAAGGCATCACTTAAATAGGAGCTGCTTGACACAGTAAGGTCCACCAGAAGATCCTTAAAAGCTACACATCATGCCGAGACCCAAAGAAATTCAGGAACAATTGAGAAAGAAAGTAATTGAGATCTATCAGTCTGGAAAGGGTTATAAAGCCATTTCCAAAGCTTTGGGAATCCAGCGAACCACAGTGAGAGCCATTATCCACAAATGGCGAAGACATGGAACAGTGGTGAACCTTCCCAGGAGTGGCCGGCCGCCCAAAATTACCCCAAGAGCGCAGCGACGACTCATCCAAGAGGTCACAAAAGACCCCACAACAACGTCCAAGGAACTTCAGGCCTCACTTGCCTCAGTTAAGGTCAGCGTTCATGCCTCCACCATCAGGAAAAGACTGGGCAAAAATGGCCTGCATGGCAGAGTTCCAAGGAGAAAACCACTGCTGAGCAAAAAGAACATCAAAGCTCGTCTCAATTTCTCCACAACACATCTTGATGATCATCAAGACTTTTGGGACAACATTCTGTGGACCGATGAGACAAAAGTGGAACTCTTTGGAAGGTGTGTGTCCAAGTATATCTGGCGTAGAAGGAACACTGCATTTCAGAAAAAGAACATTATACCAACAGTAAAATATGGTGGTGGTAGTGTGATGGTCTGGGGCTGTTTTGCTGCTTCAGGACCTGGAAGACTTGCCGTGATAAAAGGAACTATGAATTCTGCTGTCTACCAAGAGATCCTGAAGGAGAATGTCCGACCATCTGTTCGTGTACTCAAGCTGAAACGAACTTGGGTTCTGCAGCAGGACAATGATCCTAAACACACCAGCAAGTCCACCACCGAATGGCTGAAGAAAAACAAAATGAAGACTTTGGAGTGGCCTAGCCAAAGTCCTGACCTGAATCCTATTGAGATGTTGTGGTATGACCTTAAAAAGGCCGTTCATGCTCGAAAACCCTCTAATGTAACTGAATTAGGACAATTCTGCAAAGATGAGTGGGCCAAAATTCCTCCAGGACGCTGTAAAAGCCTCATTGCACGTTATCGCAAACGCTTGGTTGCAGTTGTTGCTGCTAAGGGTGGCCCAACCAGTTATTAGGTTTAGGGGGCAATCACTTTTTCACACAGGGCCATGATGGTTTGGATTTTTTTTTCACCTTTAATAATAAACACCTTCATTTACAAATTGCATTTTGTGTTTACTTGTGTTGTCCTTGACTATTGTTTAAATTGGTTTGATGTTCCGAAACACTTAAGTGTGACAAACATGCAAAGGAACAGGAAATGAGGAAGGGGGCAAACACTTTTTCACACCACTGTATCTAGGGGCTGTGTACTTACCTTATACACCAGCTCCAGCGCTCTCTCTTCTTCCATCCTTAACTCCAGCCTGTCCATAAAGAGTCATCACGTAAAATACAGGGACAATAACCCTGTATTGCATGTTTTGGAGGCTGGGGCATGACTGGAGCCTGATGATGTTGACATCAGGGCTTTGTGGGGACCAAACTATCACTTCCAAGCCTCCTTGTTCTTCGTAAAGGCTGAAGATAGTTCTTAATGACATTGGCTGTATGTTTGGGGTCATTGTCCTGCTGCAGAATAAATTTGGGGCCAATTAGACGCCTCCCTGATGGTGTGGCATGATGGATTAGTATGTCCCCTTATTACTCAGCATTGAGAGTACCATTGATCAACATTGAGGACCGTAGACGCAGTGGTCGTACAAGGAAACCTAATGCAGATGAAAGACACATTGTGCTTACTTCCCTTCAACATCGGAAGATGCCCAGCAGTGCCAACAGCACAGAACCGGCGGAAAACTGTGTGACCCAGGTACACCGATATACTGTTTGGAGAAGTCTGGCCAGAAGTGGTCTTCATAGCAGAAATGCAGCCAAAAAGCCATACTTTCAACGTGGAAACAAGGCTCAGCGACTCAACAATGCATACAAACATAGGAACTGGGGTGCAGAAAATGGCAGCAGGTGCTCTGGACTGATGAGTCAAAATGTGAAATATTTGGCTGTAGTAAGAGGCCGTTTGTTTGCCGAAGGGCTGGAGAACATCACGGATTCTGTCTGGGATTACATGAAGAGACAGAAGGATTTGATGCAAGCGACATCCGTAGAAGATCTGTGGTTAGTTCCCAAAGATGTTTGGAACAACCTACCTGCCGAGTTCCTTCCAAAAAATGTGTGCAAGTATACCACTTTTATTTCTGAAAGCATTCTTAATTTCAAGCATTTTTTTTACACCTGCCTAAAAACCTCTGCACTGTAGTGTGCATATGTGTGTGTGTGTGTGTGTGTGTGTGTGTGTGTGTGTGAGTGTGTGAGTGTGTGAGTGTGTGTGTGTGTGAGTGTGTGTGTGTGTGTGTGTGTGTGTGTGTGTGTGTGTGTGTGTGTGTGTGTGTGTGTGTATATATATGTATATATATATATATATATATATATATATATATATATATATATATATATATATATATATATATATATATATATATATATATATATATGGGAGAGAGACACACACACACATACAGACTTTTCTTTCTTCTCTAGACTGTATATTCCTGGTTTAGTTGGCTTCTGGTCTTACATCAGCATTCATGGCAGTTACACAGGTGACATTCGCAATAACCCTCAAACCTCATGGGGACACAATACACTGGCCCTCGGTAAGCCCTGACTATTAGCCTGAAAAGCACAGTACTGCATTTCAAGATAAGCGGGCACTCAGCAGAGGTCCTCAGCCAATTCCACGGGTGCTAGTTTCTACTTTAAAGCCTACCTTTTGCATTTGTGGTATTTACAGTGATAAAGGACAACATGATCACTAAGATGTAGCTGAGCTGCTATTCAGAAAAAAAAGCAGTATATCCCACTAAAATAATCCCAAAATATCAGTGCCAATGTCTCTATGTGGCCAAACAGCAGCTAATAGATAAACTTGTCTGTTTGGCAGATCTGAAATCCAGCAAGTAAAAAGAGCTAAGTAGTTTACCCACTTGACTCCCCGGGTCTATTTCCTCCTAAATCTCCTTGCATCCCAGAGCTTTTTTCAGTTATGGTAAAGTCTTGGTTCGGTACAATATAAACAAATGACCATTTGTAGTCTACCCACTCTACTACACATATTTTTACTGGGATAGGTCGGGATTTAATTTGGTAGCCGAATAGCATACATAGATTTTAAATTCCCTGGCCTTTTGGAAATAAATAGGAAAAAAATTACCGTAAGAAATAAGTGCATTTTCCAGTAATTTTTTCAACGCAATGTTTTTATAATTTGTGCAACCCCATAAATTTGTCCAAAATATTATCAACAGTCTGCTGATGAAAATTATATCACATTAGCGCAACTTTTATGGAACATAGAAGAATGATAAAGCTTAAAGTACTTGATTTAGTTATGCCACGTACACACGGTCGGAATTCTCGTCGGAAAAAGCTCTGATGATTTTCCCGTCGGAATTCCGACGGAATTTCGCTCAAACTGTCTTGCCTACACACGGTCACACCAAATTCCGACGGTCAATAACACCACGCCTTAAAAAACATTTGACTGCACTATTAAAGGGAAGTTTAATGCTTCTGAGCATGCGTCGAATTGTTTCCGAGCATGCGTCCGAATTTTGCGTGTCAGAATTGCATACACACGATTGGAAAATCCGATAGAAAGGTTTTCTGTCGGAAAAATTAAGAACAGGTTCTCAATCCAAAGTCCGTCGGAAATTCCGACAAAAAATACACCCGGTCGGAAAATCCGATGAAAAGCTCCCATCGGACTGTTTCCATCGGAAATTCCGACCATGTATACGTGGCATTAGGAGAGTTTTATTCCCATTTTAGACACTATACAGCAGGGATCCTCAAACTACGGCCCTCCAGCTGTTGCAGAACTACACATCCCATGAGGCATTGCAAAACTCTGACATTCATCGACATGACTAGGCATGATGGGAATTGTAGTTCCTGAACAACTGGAGGGCCATAGTTTGAAGACCTCTGCTATACAGTATAGTGACTTGAAATTTTCCACATTTTGTCATGTTACAACCAAAAAACGTAAATGTATTTTATTGGGATCAGACCAACACAGACCCAAAGAGACACATAATTGTGAACAGGAAGGAAAATAATAAATATTTTTCATTTTATTTTACAAATAAATGTAGCACGCTCTACTTTAGGTAGGTGCTAGTAGCAAGGTTTCTGTCATTACAGGTAAATTTGTGAGCTAGGCCTGTTTGTTTTGATCTGTGTGGCCTGGGAGTAGCTGAGAGAGCATGATCTTTTGGTTACCTCCCTTCTGCTTCTAGAAGCTTCTAGAAGGAAGGAGGGGAAGAGAGGTGGAGCTGTCTGGGGTGTTCTGAGGAGAACCTGACCAATCCCCAACCTGGATTGGCAGGGGACAGGCCTCCTTAAATACCTGGAGTACTAGCTGTTGTGGTCTTTGAGGAAGCTCTCCAGTCTGGGGGAGGGGGTGGGACCTTGGGCCTGGAGCTCGGGAGTGGAAAGGACCCTAATACAAACCACAGGGGTGTTCTTTTTTTACCAAAAGTATGTAGAAGAATACGTATCGGCCTAAACTGAGGAAAAAATATGTTTTTTTAATATATTTTGTGGGGAAATTTATTATAGGAAAAAGTAAAAAATAATGCGTTTTTTTTTTTTTTTTTTTAATTGTCGCAATTTTTTTGTTTATAGCGCAAAAAATAAAAACCGCAGAGGTGATCAAATAACACCAAAAGAAGCTCTATTTGTGAGGAAAAAAAGGACATCAATTTTGTTTGGGTACAACGTCGCACGACCGCACAATTGTCAGTTAAAGCGACGCAGTGCTGTATCGCAAAAAATGGCCTGGTCATTAAGGGGGCAAATCCTTCTGGTCCTTAAGTGGTTAAAGTTCCAGCTTTCACAATTTAAAAGCAGAGCTCCAAGCTGTGACTCTGTGGCTGAGATGAAGTCATGTGTCTTTTGTAGGCAGGAAAAAGTATTACCTCCTCTCCCCCCAGTGAACAGTAACAGCAGGCTAGCAGGTCACAAGGTGACAGGGTACAGCAGGGGGGGCTGGTCTAGGGTTGCCAACTGTCCAGGATTCACCCGGACAGTCCAGGGTTTGAATCATGTATCCATGTTTCATGCGGACTGAAACCTGGACACATAATTCAGACCGGGCTGTGGCTCCCCAAGTAACCAAGATAATCACATACAAATCTGTTGTCGTGAGCTGTGGGCGGCTGTCTGGGAGCAGGTTCGGCATAATTGGGGGTTGGGTGATGATGTCAGAAAGAGCAATTTCATCACACCCACTGTTCACTGCGGCACGCTATGCGCATCGCATTAGTACTCTCCTTGGGGCATACAAGGCCACTAAAGTGTTCGGATTTGGCTTAAAGTGAAACTAAAGGCAAAACTTTTTTTTTTTTTGATAGAGTGAAGAGGGATTAGAGCCCCTGTCAGTTTGTATTGCTGTCTGTGGCCCTGTTAAGGAGATTCACTCTCTCTATTTGTCCTGGTTACTATTATCATTTATAGTGAAAGTAAAAAGAAAACCCCAATTATTGGCGAGAACCGGGATCTCTGTGTGTAAACACAGAGATCCCGGTTCTCTGAGGGGAGAAGTGACAGATCGTCTGTTCATACAAATGAACAGCGATCTGTCATCTCCCCTAGTCAGTCCCCTCCCCCCTTCAGTTACAACACACACTAGGGAACACAATTAAACCCTTGATCGCCCCCTAGTATTAACCCCTTCACTGCCAGTGACATTTTTAAGGTAATCAATGCATTTTTATAGCACTGATCGCTGTATAAATGCCAATGGTCCCAAAAATGTGTCAAAATTTTCCACCATAATGTCGCAGTCACGATAAAAAACGCAGATCGCCGCCATTACTAGTAAAAAAATAATAATAATAAAATGCTATAAATCTATCCCCTATTTTGTAGATGCTATAACTTTTGTGCAAACCAATCATATATACGCTTATTGCGATTTTATTAATTTTTTTACCAAAAATATGTAGAAGTAAAACGTTGCACGACCGTGCAATTGTCAGTTAAAGCGACGCAGTGCCAAATCGCAAAAAAGTGCTCTGGTCAGGAAGGGGGTAAAATCTTCCGGGGCTGAAGCGGTTAATTTGCAGAGATATCCTCTCACTTCCTGTTTGGCTATGGGACAGGAAGTGAAGGGAAATCTGAAGGTGGCGAAAAAAAAAATCTGACAGGGGTTATAACCCTCCCTTACGCTATCCAAAATGAAAAAAAAAAAAGTGATTGTAAACCCTTGTTTTTTTTAAAAATTTTAAATAACAAACATGTCATACTTACCTCCACTGTGCAGCTCTATTTGCACAGAGTGGCCCTGATCCTCGACTTCTGTGGTCCCCGGCGGCGCTCGCGGCTCCTCCCCGCATCGGTAAACCCCCTGGGAGAAGTGCTCTCCCTGGGGGTTACCTTGAGGGCGCTCCCCTGAGTCTGGCATTTGCCTGCATAGACACAGAATGCCGGACTCGGCCCCGCGTCATTGGATTTTATTGACAGCAGCTCAATGGCTGTGCTGCTATCAATCTATCCAATCAAGAGCCGAGAACCCCGGGCAGAGAGGAAGAGCGCGTCTCCGCCGAAGGGAATGAACCTGGCTCAGGTGAGTAAAACGGGGGGGCTGGGGGGCCGGTCACTGTCAGAAGTTTTTTCACCTCAATGTATAGGATGTATCAAGGTGAAAAAACACGAGGGTTTACAACCCCTTTAAGGAAAAGGTGGCAACCCTAGGCTGATCTGTGTTTTCTATACACAGACAAAAACTTCGCAGGCACCAGGATTAATGTACATGGTTGTGTCATATCTGCGCTATTGTCTCAAAACTACAAATGTTGACAAAAAAAAAAAAATCATTCTTGTGGAAGTCTACTTTTGGAACAGGAACTATGATTCACTGGGCAAAAAAAAAAGAGAATTCTAAGTAACAATACTAAAAGTGCAATTATGCACAAAATCATATCGAAAGTCAAAACACAAACTGTACTGAAAAGCACATTTATCTGTGATATGACAAAGATAACATCAATTAAAAAGCTATAAAGACCAATAAAACCTCCTATGTCCAATATGTATGGTATAGTAAATGAATGAGCAATCTCTGCGGCAAAACCACTTATAGGGGCAGGGGTCAAGTCCTGGGGAAAAAAGTGTGGGAACTCCCACCCAAGATCCACTCGTCCACCAAAAAAAAAAAAAAAAATGATACGCTCATATGCACGAACGCTTCAAAAGTGGTATTTTTCATCCAATTTTCGGATTGTGTGTATGAAGCTTAACTGTTAGTACATAAAAAAAAAAAACAATCCTCAATAAACATAAATACGGTAATTCTCTGAATAATCAGCATTCATTCAATTGTGCTTCCATGCAAATGTGAACATCATGTTCTGATCTTTATTGGGGAATTGTATTTTGTATATAGAGTGTTTATGTGGTGAGTTTACACTTTTCATTGAACAGAGTTTGGATAGCACAGGGTTAAACGGAAAGGTCATAAATGAACTGCACATTATCTGGACAGAATGCTTGGGGAGATAGTGATGTGTTCCTGATTAGGAGATGTATGTTAGCTTGGGGGGCTGCAAACTCTGCAGGGCTCCAACACACACTCGCTGCCATTCCAACCCTTCACATATTTCCACATAAACTTCCCTCCCGGCATTAAACTTTGCCAGGTATTGTGCTCAGCTTACCACCCCAAACTGATGTTCCTACCTCATCTCACCTCTCTCCCTGCATGTCCTGTGAGCAGAATAGCTGTGCTCCTCCTCTGGGTTCTCTCATCATATGGCACTGAAGATAGAGGAGGGGGGGATTCAGAGGGACACACAGAGCAAGTATGCAGGAGACTGGGGGGGGATGGGCAGAGCCGATCCGCCCTATACGCGGACTGCTGTGCGGGGCCCCAAGGGCGGATCGGCTCTGCTCGGGGGCCCCTGGGGCCGCTGCCGCCGCTGTGAGGGCAGCGGCGCATGAAAAAAAGATGGCCGCGGGGCCGACATGCAACTGCGCATGCGCCCGCCTTTCCGAAAATTGCAGAGCAGCGGCAACAGCGCTGGCGCATGCACAGTTGCATGTCGGCCCCGCGGCCATCTTTTTTTCAGGCGCCGCCGCCCCCACAGCGGCGGCAGCAGCCCCATGCGCAGTGACACGATGGCGCCGAGTGGCGCCATTTTTAAAAAATAAAACGTCCCCTCCGCAGCCTCTGACCTCCTGGGCCCCCTCCCCCTCACAGCCTCTGACCTCCTGTCCCCCCTCCCCCCTCAAAGCCTCTGACCTCCTGCCCCCCCTCGCAGCCTCGGACCTCCTGTCCCCCCCCCCCCTCGCAGCCTCGGACCTCCTGTCCCCCCCTCGCAGCCTCGGACCTCGTGTCCCCCCCTCGCAGCCTCTGACCTCCTGTCCCCCCCCTCGCAGCCTCTGACCTCCTGTCCCCCCCCTCGCAGCCTCTGACCTCCTGCCCCCCCTCGCAGCCTCTGACCTCCTGTCCCCCCCTCGCAGCCTCTGACCTCCTGTCCCCCCCCTTCGCAGCCTCTGACCTCCTGTCCCCCCCCCCCTTCGCAGCCTCTGACCTCCTGCCCCCCCTTCGCAGCCTCTGACCTCCTGCCCCCCCCTTCGCAGCCTCTGACCTCCTGCCCCCCCCCTTCGCAGCCTCTGACCTCCTGCCCCCCCTTCGCAGCCTCTGACCTCCTGCCCCCCCTTCGCAGCCTCTGACCTCCTGCCCCCCCCTTCACAGCCTCTGACCTCCTGCCCCCCCTTCGCAGCCTCTGACCTCCTGCCCCCCCTTCGCAGCCTCTGACCTCCTGCCCTCCCCCCTTCGCAGCCTCTGACCTCCTGCCCTCCCCCCTTCGCAGCCTCTGACCTCCTGTCCCCCCCTTGCAGCCTCTGACCTCCTGTCCCCCCCTTGCAGCCTCTGACCTCCTGTCCCCCCCTTGCAGCCTCTGACCTCCTGTCCCCCCCTTGCAGCCTCTGACCTACTGTCCCCCCCTTCGCAGCCTCGGAACTCCTGTCCCCCCCCTTCGCAGCCTCGGACCTCTCCTGTTGCCCCCCCACAGCCTCTGACCTCTCCTGTTGCCCCCCACAGCCTCTGACCTCTCCTGTTGCCCCCCGCAGACTCTGATCTCTCCTGTTGCCCCCCCGGCAGCCTCTGACCTCTCCTGTTGCCCCCCTGCAGCCTCTGACCTCTCATGTTGCCCCCCAACAGCCTCTGACCTCTCCTGTTGCCCCCCCACAGCCTCTGACCTCTCCTGTTGCTCCCCCCCACAGCCTCTGACCTCTCCTGTTGCCCCCCCCACAGCCTCTGACCTCTCCTGTTGCCCCCCCCCCACAGCCTCTGACCTCTCCTGTTGTCCCATCCGCAGCCTCTGATCTCTCCTGTTGTCCCATCCGCAGCCTCTGACCTCCCCTGTCCCATCCGCAGCCTCTGACCTCCCCTGAGTCAAGAGAGGGAGCGCAGCCAGGATGGGAGTCATGGGAGAAGTCAGACATGTATGGACTGTGGAGAGGAAACTATGGGATAAAACCAGAGCCACCAAGCTGGAGCCGACTGACTGAGCCCTGCATGATGCAATTGAGAGGAGGTCAGTGACAGCACCGCCAGGCCAGTCTAGGGGGTTCAATACAATATTGTAAGGGGGCACTGATATAAAAGTTTCCCCCTTATATCAGTAAACCCCCTTATCTTAGTGTTTTCTTTCTCTGGTCACCAGAGTCCTCCCCACATTCCCAGAGTTCCCCTTTACATCATAGTATGCAGGATTCCACCTTACAGTGCAAGGGGGAACTCTGATGTAAAGGGCAATGCTGCAGACCCTGATGTAAGTAGGGAGGCTCTCTGAGGACACTGATGTATGGGGGCTCTCTGGGGACCCCTATGTAAGGAGGGGCTTTATAGGAATGCTCTCTGGGGACCCTGATGTAAGGGGGGTGCTCTCTGGGGACCCTAATGTAAGGGGGGTGCTCTCTGGGGACCCTGGTGTAAGGGGAGGCTCTCTGGGGACCCTGGTGTAAGGGGGGCTCTCTGGGGATCCTGATGTAAGGGGTGGCTCTCTGGGGACCCTAATGTTAGTGGGGGATCCACACTCAGATATGTAAAGATAAATATATAATGTCTGTTCTATATCTATATTGTTGTACTTATACTTTGACTGTTTTGTTTAAAGGAGGGAGGATTGTATTGGGAGCGCTGAAGTGTCCGGTGTGAATGTGTGGCAATGGCAAATGGTTTACATAGCTCACAGCATCACGGGTCAGGTAGAGGGCCCCTTAGCAGAATTTTGCTTAGGGCCCCAGGGAGGTCAGGATCGGCACTGGGGATGGGGAGACAGAAAATCAGGAGTGGCCCGCGGGGAGGAGCGCATCACGAGAGGTCTGACTAAATACAATCTCTTAGCAGCAGGGACCTGATCTACCCATCAGCTAGCTGTGATTGACAGGTAGATTGAAGCGGAAGCTGTCATGGGGCCCCCTACTGGCAATGCCTGAATGGTCAGTCCACCCCTGGTGTGCGTCACTTACTATTGCGAGCTGTGTCGGCGGCTGCTGGTGTAGCACCTTCCACACAGCTCGCATACTTCAAAGTCTTGCAGGACACAGCTGCTAAAGGGAACCGAGTTCCTGTTGTGGAAAAAGTACAGGAACTCAGTTCCCATGCGTTCCCGCAGGACTAGAGCCCTGTATAGGGGCCAAACCCTCCCCCCAGGGTGAGATCCAGATCAATGAAGCCATGACTTAGTAGTAAGATAGTAATAAATACAAACAGCGCTAAAAGAATGAATACCAATAAAAAATTGCCAAACACATCAGTGACAATTCATGAGATGATGCAAATGTTAATCACAAAGTGCCCAGCTTGTACAGAAATCAGAAGCTCTCCCTGGGCTCTAAGTCTTTCTATTATAGATGCAGCAGGGACATCTAGTGGTGAATTTGTACACTGCATAGAGGTTTGGAGGAACACAGAAGTGGAGTCAATATACATACACTCTTATGCCCCGTACACACGGTCGGAAAATCCGACCACAAAATCCATCGGATTTTTTCCGACGGATTTAGTCCGACACTGGTGTTGCATACACACGGTCGGACAAAGTTGTCGGAAAATCCGATCATTCTGAACGTGGTGACGTTTGTTGCCTACGACGGGACTACGTAGAGGCTAGTAGCCAATAGCTTTGGTCTTGTAATGTGATCTGAGCATGCGTGGCACTTTGTCCGTCGGAATTCGCTACACACGATCGGAATTGGTGTGATCGGACTTTGTTGTCGGAAAATCTTTAGAGCAGGAGATACAACTTTGTCCGTCGGACAATCCGATGGAAAATGTCCGATGGTGCCTACACACGGTCGGAATTTCCGACAACATTGTCCGATAGGACAGAATCCATCGGAAAATCCGACCATGTGTATGGGGCTTTAGGTAGCGCTACACTTAATTTTGCAAGCACTAATCACCCAGTGCTAGATTTTCATCTGGTGATCCAGAAATATTCTTTTGTGTTATGCTGGCTGTACGCAGTCTTGTTCTGGATGGTGTAGAAGTGGCCTCAACAAACCTGAAGTGACGCTTGGAGAGCTTGTTCTGTTGAAAAACAACAGATTTACTGACTGGATCAGCAGATGAAAATAAAGGAAAGAAAGCCTGAAAAGAAAACAAATGCAGCCATCACATCTAAGAATTGGCATAGTATACCCCTGTTTGTGCAGAGTATTAGAAGTGGATCCTTTATAAGGATTTTGTTGAGAGCCTTTAAAGAGGAAGTAAACCCTGATGGGTGTTACTTCCTCTTTGTTTCCCTGCAAAGGTAAAGCATAATGGACTACTATGTCCCTCTTTCCTCCTCATTTGTCCCTCATTTTGGTCTGATCTACATCATTTTATGTAGCACTGACCCCCGAAGGGGCTGCTGGTTTTTTTTGGGCTTACCGTTACCTCACCTGTTTGCTGTGTCCGTCTTATGGGCCCTGTAAAAAGGGTTGGTCAAAGAATAGTGCTCCGACACTTAGTCCTTTTTCTGGATGTTTATTTAACAAAAACACACACTTGTGCAATAGAGGGGTAGAGGATAAGGGGAATTCAGGTACCTTTGTAGTTTTGCGGGTTAGAGGTATTTCCTTGATCCAGAAGACAAACAATTTCCACAGGCTGGATCCAGCAACCACCGCATAGGTCCCTCTCCTGACCTAGCAGCCAATGAGATGCTCGGTCAAAGTCTCTGCCACAGACTTGACAAGTTTAGCGATCTTGTTGTGCAATCCTCTGCCACAGGAAGGCACAATCAGATTCTTGATGCAAAGTTAAAGAGTTGCCCCACAGTACCTGGTTCTTTCAGCCATACCCGGCGATACTGTGTGGTAGATCACCCAGGATGCATCCTCCAACTGAGTCTCCAGGCTTTTCCAAGAGGTACCAGCCTTGTTGCTCGGTCCTCTTCCGAAAAGTCCTGCCCTGGATCCTCCAGTTGCGTGGCTTCTCCCCTCAGGCAAGACAGCACTGGATCCGTAGGCCCCAGATCTTATAGGCCTACTTTTCAGTTGCGGAGCCTCGGGCCAGCCGGCCCTGAGACATTGAGTAAGGTAGCACACACCTTAGGCCAGGAGGGCCATGAGGTCGGGATAACGAACCCCAAAAAATGGCGTCGGTACCTTAAGTACCCTTACCCAGAATGCTCAGTGGGTAGACCACTCCCTCCGTGCTGTTTCTGTGTAAAAGGGGTACCCAATACATTTAGCCTGTTGCATTTCCAACACTTACCGGTGGTGACAGCGACACCCATGGCCAAGTGGAAATTAGCACAACCCAGCCAAACTGGTACAGAAGCCAGAACTTTTGTATAATTATTCTGAGCCAAACTGCAGCTTCAGACAAACTTAAATTTACAAAAAATAATAGCATCTGCTCATTAGGAGCAGGGCGCTACATGTATATAAAATGTACTTTTTATCTTTTCGAAAAGTGCTTCCCAGTGCTAAACCTTTCATCCAATTTCTAAATAGATTAATTTGTAAATTTCAAGAGCCAGTATAAAGGAATAGTAGTGGGGGAAAAAAGCACTTGTGGGTTTAACTAATATTTTTTTTTGTATATTTCTCCTTTAATGGGGCATGGCAGGGTGTGTTTCTTATGCCTACATACTTTTGCTAATAGGTGTCCCTCATTCCTATCTCAGAGAGTTGGGAGGTATGTTAATGGTTATGCTATGGAGTCCCATCACACATAGCTACAGCCATTATAAGAAGCATGTCATTATGACTGTCCTGCCTTTGTTGAATGCCAGTCCCAGTTATGTCATGATGTATCTCGTCTTAATAAAAAGGCTAAATTGTCTTAGTGAGTCTTGTAGGCCAGTAGCAAGTAGACATGTGTACTTCTGTGCAGAATCTTTCCCATAAAAGACGACATAAAACGGACTCGGCTTCTGGATTAAGGTGAAGGTGTGTTACGCCAAGTCAGCTGTTTGGGAGACTCCCAGGATTATAAAAGCTCTGCCTTCACTTCATTCCTCTCACTTATAATTAACATTTAGGTTTTACAGCAAGAATGAGGAGACGTCGCATTCCTCGGCTTGGAATTGTATCTTCATGCTGTAATTCTGTGTCTTCAGAGTGAAAGAATTCCACTCCTAAAACCCCATTCATCCAAAATTATGCTGTATTGTGTTATGTTTTCTTTTTCTTAGGTAATGTTTTATTATAATATATTATATTTATTTTTATTATTGTTACATCACCTTTCATTCTGATTGGTGGCTGTGAGAAAGGCACTTCTTAAAGGTCAACGCCAACCAAACTTTTTTTTATTTTTTTTGGATGGAATTTGTCTTGTCTTGCCCGTAATCATGTTTTAGAGTTCTTGTCAATTCTGTTTATTTTACTTATGTCAGACGAAACAAAATGGGAGGATTAATCTCCCCCAAAAGGGAACACAAACAGCAATAAAACAATAATCCTCATAAATTGTAAAATAGTTAAAACCTAACCAGGTTCTTATCACTTCATTGCCCCCCATTTAGGAAATTTCCCATCACTCCCTCTGCTGGAGGCAAGCGTCAGACAAAATAAGCAAAATAGAAATTCCCACCAGGGACATCATACACAGCAATGAAAAGCAGAGGGTCTAAATCCGACATTATCCAAAAATAAAAAGTATTAAAACTGACACTTTGTAATGGCCTTCATAAGTATGGGTAATGAGCACTGGCAAGGGTGACCAGTTTGTAAACTCAACTCGTTGTTTTACAGTAAACTAAATTCCAACGTGTTTCGTGGGTTAAAAAATGCCTTCATCAGGGCTAATTATAGTGAGCTGTTAATGTAAGTGGAGTTGACTTTGCCAAAAGAGTAACAAAAGCCTTTCAGCGGGTTTGTTATAGAAGTTGGAAATAGCAGGCTGTCAATGTGCTGTAGTTCAAACTATATTATAGACCAAGGGTAGGCAACCTGGGGACTTCCAGCTGTTGACAGAACTACAAGTGCCTTCATGCCTCTGGGAGTAATTGTAACAGCCAGACTTGCAATGCCTCATGGGAAATGTAGTTCCACAACAGCTGGAGGGCCCAGGTATAACTTAAACACACCTCCAGCGACTACTCTAAAGCAACAGATGAAAGCCCTAAAAAAGGATAGGCTGAGCTCCCTGTTTGCATCTAAAGATTTAAAGTGGTTCTAAAGCATCAAGGTTTTTTACCTTAAAGCGGTTGTATACCCTCTTAAACATTTTTTTTTTTGGTAACTACCTGCAAGACAAAGTCATAATGAGCTAGTATGACTAGCATACTAGCTCATTATGCATCACTTACCTTAGATCGGGGCCACCGACGCCGTGTTCTTCTCCCCCTCCGGCCGCATCCATCTCAAAACAGATACCCTTCCGGGTATCGCCGCTCCGGCCAATCACAGCGCCGCTGCGGCGCTGTGATTGGCCAGAGCGGCGAGGACGTCGCTCCGCGCATGCGCGCGGGACACTTCAACTGCGGTGAGCCGCAGTTGAAGATGGGGATTAACCCTGTAAATGCACCGTTGTCTACGGCGCGCATGCGCCGTAGACAACGTTGTAAAACGTTCTTTTCAAATATCTCCTAAACCGTGCAGGTTTAGGAGATATTTCTTGTACCTACAGGTAAGCCTTAATCTAGGCTTACCTGTAGGTGCAAGTTAATTTTTAGGGTATACAACCACTTTAACCACTTCAGCCCCGGACCATTTGGCAGCCAAAGGACCAGAGGTCTTTTTTCAATTTTGCACTGCACTGCTTTAACTGGTAATTGCCCGGTCATGCAATGTTGTAACCAAACGAAATTTGCGTCCTTTTATTCCCACAAATAGAGCTTCCTTTTGATGGTATTTGATTGCCTCTGTGATTTTTATTTTTTGCGCTATAAACGGAAAAAGACCGCAAATTTGGAAAAAAAAAGATATTTTCTACTTTTTGTTATAAGAAAAATCCAATAAACTCAATTTTAGTCAAACATTTGGGCCAAAATGTATTCAGCCACATGTCTTTAGTAAAAAAAAATGCCAATAAGCGTATATTTATTGGTTTGCGCAAAAGTTATAGCGTCTACAAACTAGAGTACATTTTCTGGCATTTACACCGCTTTTAATTTATGACTGCCTATCTCATTTCTTGAGGGGCTAAAATGGCAGGGAAGTACCCCCCCCCCCCCCCCCAAATGACCCCATTTTGGAAAGTAGACACCCCAAGCTATTTTCTGAGAGGCATGTTGAGCCCATTGAATATTTTTTTTTTTAGTCCCAAGTGATTGAATAAAGACAAAAAAAAAAAAAAAAAAAATGTTTTCATAAAGTTGTCACTGAATGATATATTGCTCACACATGCCATGGTTATATGTGGAGATGCACCCCAAAATACATTTTGCTGCTTCTCCCGAGTATGGGAATACCACATGTGTGGGACTTTTTGGGAGCCTAGCCGCGCACGGGGCCCCGAAACCCAATCAACGCCTTCAGGGTTTCTAAGGGTGCAAATTTTTGATTTCACTCCTCACTACCTATAACAGTTTCGAAGGCCATAAAATGCCAAAATAGCACAAAACCCCCCCCAAATTACCCCATTTTGGAAAGTAGACACCCCAAGCTATTTGCTGAGAGGCATGGTGAGTACATGGAATATTTTATATTTTGCCACAAGTTGCGGGAATATTACAAACTTTTTTTTTTTTGCCCAAAGTTGTCACTAAATGATATATTGCCCACACATGCCATGGGCATATGTGGAATTACACCCCAAAATACATTCTGCTGCTTCTCCTGAGTATGGGGATACCACATGTGTGGGACTTTTTGGGAGCCTATCCGCATACGGGACCCCGAAAACCAAGCACCGCCTTCAGGATTTCTAAGGGCATAAATTTTTGATTTCACTCCTCACTACCTATCACTACCTATCACAGTTTTGAAGGCCATAAAATGCCAAGATGGCACAAAACCCCCCCAAATGACCCCATTTTGGAAAGTAGACACCCCAAGCTATTTGCTGAGAGGCATGTTGAGCCCATTGAATATTTTTTTTTTTCAGTCCCAAGTGATTGAATAAAGACAAAAAAAAAAAAATGTATTCAAAAAGTTGTCACTAAATTATATATTGCTCACACATGCCATGGTTATATGTGGAATTGCACCCCAAAATACATTTTGCTGCCTCTCCTGAGTATGGGGATACCACATGTGTGGGACTCTTTGGGAGCCTAGCCGCGTACGGGGCCCCGAAACCCAAGCACCGCCTTCAGCATTTCTAAGGGTGCAAATTTTTGATTTCACTCCTCACTACCTATCACAGTTTCGAAGGCCAGAAAATGCCAAAATAGCACAAAACCCCCCCAAATGACCCCATTTTGGAAAGTAGACACCCCAAGCTATTTGTTGAGAGGCATGGTGAGTATTTTACAGCTCTCATGTGTTTTTGAAAATGAAGAAAGTAAAGAAAAAAATTATTTTTTTTCAATTTTCAAAACTTTGTGACAAAAAGCGAGATCTGCAAAATACTCACCATACCTCTCAGCAAATAGCTTGGGGTGTCTACTTTCCAAAATGGGGTCATTTGGGGGTGGTTTGTGCCATCTGGGCATTCCATGGCCTCCGAAACTGTGATTGGCAGTGAGGAGTGAAATAAAAAAATTACACCCTTAGAAAGCCTGAAGGCGGTGCTTGGATTTTGGGGTCCCCTACGCGGCTAGGCTCCCAAAAAGTCCCACACATGTGGTATCCCCGTACTCAGGAGAAGCAACAGAATGTATTTTGGGGTGTATTTCCACATATGCCCATGGCATGTTTGAGCAATATATAATTTAGTGACAACTTTTTGTAAAAAAAAAAAATATTATTTTTTTTTTTTCATTATTCAATCTCTTGGGACCAAAAAAAAAAATATTTAATGGGCTCAACATTGCTCTCAGCAAATAGCTTGGGGTGTCTACTTTCCAAAATGGGGTCATTTGGGGGGGGGTTTGAACTGTTCTGGCATTTTATGCACAACATTTAGAAGCTTATGTCACACATCACCCACTCTTCTAACCACTTGAAGATAAAGCCCTTTCTGACACTTTTTGTTTACATGAAAACATATTTTTTTTTTGCAAGAAAATTACGTTGAACCCCCAAACACTATATATATTGTTAAAGCAAAGGCCCTACAGATTAAAATGGTGGGTGTTGCATTTTTTTTTTCCACACAGTATTTGCGCAGCGATTTTTCAAACGCATTTTTTGTGGAAAAAATACACTTTTTTTTATTTTAATGCACTAAAACACACTATATTGCTCAAATTTTTGATGAAATAAAAAATATGATCTTAGGCCGAGTACATGGATACCAAACACGACATGCTTTAAAATTGCGCACAAACACGCAGTGGTGACAAACTACATACATTTTTAAAAGCCTTTAAAAGCCTTTACAGGTTACCACATTAGATTCACGGAGGAGGTCTACTGCTAAAATTACTGCCCTCGATCTGACCTGGTGCAATTGCTGTTTACATATGACGCCAGACCAACGCTTGTGTTCGCCTTTGCGCAAGAGAAGGGGGGGCAGGGGTGCTTTTTTTTATTTTTTTTTTATTTTTTCTTTTTATTTAGCTTTTTTATTTTATTTTTAAACTGTTCCTTCCATTTTTTTTTTCTTAGTTATCATTTTTATTGTTATCGCAGGGAATGTAAATATCCCCTATGATAGCAATAGGCAGTGACAGGTACTCTTTTTTTGAAAAAAAGGGTCTATTAGACCCTAGATCTTTCCTCTGCCCTCAAAGCATCTGACCACACCAAGATCGGTGTGATAAAATGCTTTCCCAATGGTGCGGTGGGTATGCCCACCATTAGAATACCTCCCTTCATCCACCCACTTCTAATGATGAGCATACATGCACCATTTATATATGCCGAAGCATGGGGGCATCCTCCCGCAAAAAAGTTATGCCACGTACACATGGTCGGACTTTTTTCGACCATATGTACGTGGCATTAGGAGCAAAATCGCTCCTCCGCCCTCTACTGCCCCCATGCTTCGGCATATATGCTCTTTTTTTTAACTGTGGTGGTGAAATCACCTCCTACAGCGTTGGAGTCGCGGCTTTATGTATCGTGGGAGCAAACGCTGTTGCTGTCAAGATAAATAAATTCACGCTGCAACTGAATGGCGTACCTGCTAAGCAAATAATGGTTAACATTAAAACAAAGTAACATTACAGTATAACAGTAAGACCTTACCATACCATACCTGCAAAGCAAATACCAAAAAAAAAAACATAGTAAAAAATAAAACATTTTGTTAACGCAACCGGTGCCTAAAATATATATATGCCGAAGCATGGGGGCATCCTCCCGCAAAAAAGTTATGCCACGTACACATGGTCGGACTTTTTTCGACCGTATGTACGTGGCATTAGGAGCAAAATCGCTCCTCCGCCCTCTGCTGCCCCCATGCTTCGGCATATATGCTCTTTTTTTTTAACTGTGGTGGTGAAATCACCTCCTACAGCGTTGGAGTCGTGGCTTTATGTATCGTGGGAGCAAACGCTGTTGCTGTCAAGATAAATAAATCCGCGCTGCAACTGAATGGCGCACCTGAAAACAAAAAAATGGTTAACAATAAAACACAGTAAACAAAATTACATACCTGAAAAGCAAGCATGATAAAACATAATAAAACATTGCAGAATAGAATAGAGTAAAAAAGAGCAACAATAGAGAGAGAGAGAGAGAAGAGAGAGAGAGAGAGAGAGAGAGAGAGAGAGAGAGAGAGAGAGAGAGAACAATAAAACGACAACTATTTTTGGTTTTTTTATTTTATATTTTTTTTGGGGGGGGTTTTTTTTGTACTTTTTTTTTTTTTTTTTTACACTTTTTTTTTTAAACTATAACTATAATTTTAACTGTAACGGTCGGGTCTCAAAATGCGATGGCATTCTTGAGACCCTGTAACTATAATTTTAACTAACGGTCGGGTCTCAAAATGCGATGGCATTCTTGAGACCCTGTGAAAGTGTATCCTAGCCTGTGAAATGCTGTACCCTACACTAATACCTCACTAGTGAGTGGTAGCGTTCAAAACATTCACCAACGCAGAGACCAGGATTGTCAGGACAGCGTGGACAATAATAACGGGTGTCACGCCTACATCCGCGCTTGGTACAGACACGACATCTTTTTTGGGGGGCTCGTTGGGTAGGGGTACTCGGGAGGACATAAGGATAATGCCTCTCATACAGCCGGCTAACTGCATTTGGTTCGGAATGGTGAGGTGCAGAACCGTCTGGAAACAGAAGGTCTGTGAGAACCTCTTCCTGGAATTCAAGGAAGGGTAACCTCCCGCCTGAAGCTCTGTATAGCACATGAGCATTCAGAAAAGCCAATTGGAACAAATAAATAGACACTTTTTTGTACCAGCGTCTAGCCTTACGGACAACTGGGTACGGCGCCAACAACTGGTCGTTGAGGTCCACCCCTCCCATATTAAGGTTATACTCGTGGACACAGAGGGGTTTCGTCACAACACCAGCCGACGTACGAATTTGGACTGTCGTGTCTGCATGAAGGGAGGTAAGAACGAAAACATTCCTATTATCCCTCCACTTCACAGCGAGCAAATTATTACACTTCAAGCAGGCTCTCTCCCCCAGCCTAAGAGGGGAATCTACAAGCCGCTGGGGAAAGCCCCGGCGATTAGGTCGCACGGTGCCACATGCTCCAATCTGATGATCAAACAAGTGACTAAACAGTGGCACGCTCGTGTAATAATTGTCCACGTACAAGTGGTACCCCTTTCCGAATAAGGGTGACACCAAGTTCCACACTATCTTGCCAGCGCTCCCTATGTAATCTGGACAGTTCTCCGGCTCTACGTGACTATCTTTTCCCTCATAAACCGAAAAGCTCCACGTATAGCCTGTTGCCCTGTCACAGAGCTTGTAGAGCTTGACCCCGTATCTGGCACGCTTGCTGGGAAGGAACTGTTTGAAAGACAAGCGGCCAGAAAACTTAATCAGGGACTCGTCAACGCAGACAACTTGATTGGGACTAAACAAGGCTGCAAAACGTTGGTTGAAGTGGTTTATGAGGGGCCGAATTTTGTAGAGCCGATCAAATTCAGGGTCTCCACGAGGACGACAGAGTTCATTGTCACTGAAGTGCATGAACCGCAAGATCTGTTCGTATCGTGCCCTGGACATGGAGCGAGAGAACACGGGCATATGGTGGAGTGCGAGGGTGGACCAATAAGACCTCAGCGTCGGGAATTTATGCATGCCCATGTTGAGGGAAAGGCCCAGAAAGGACTTAAATTCGGAAACCGTAATTGGTTTCCAATCTCTGGCAAGGGAAGGCACTTGGGGATTAGCGGCGATGTATTGACCAGCGTATATATTACTTTGGTCCACAATAGATCTATAGAGATCTTCCGTGAAAAACTGCGATAAAAAATCGGATGGCTTAAAATCAGCTGTTTCCACCTGAATACCGGGTTGGCCAGTGAATGGGGGAAGTACGGGTCCTGCAGAAGTGGTGGGCACCCAATCAGGATTGGCGAATTCTGCAGGAAGGACACTATGTGATCGACGGGCCTGCCTTTGTCTTCTTCTTGGTGGCAGCGGGACACTACTTGTGCTTGCCACCTCGCCAGCTTGAACTGCACTTATGGGACTCGCCACGTCACCAAGTGTTACTGCAGTGCTGGTTTGACTACGTCCAGGGTGTACTAGGCCGCTGGTGCTTGCCAGTTCACCAGAAGGAATAGCGGCGCTAGTACTTCTCTGCTCCATACGAGAGACCTGCGGTTCCTGCACCTCAACAACAGCAGAAGATCGGGATCGGGTACGCCTGACCTTAGCAGGGACCTCACCTCCGTCGCCAGAGCTATCTGTCATGGAGCCGCTGTCGTCTACTGGGTCGTTTTTCTGAGCCTGATTCTGACAGATGAGTGACCTCCTCTTCACTATCTGACATACTCAGAAACAAGTAGGCCTGTTCACTAGTGTACTTGCGATTTGCCATTTTGGGCTCTAAATTTAGTAGTACACTAGTGAGATTCACAGGAAAAAAAGCTCCTAGGCTGCTGGCGACTGAATCAAAACGCTACCAAAAAAAAACTGTTAGCGATCGCAGGGATCAGGCCTGACTCTGCGAACGCTGCAGTTATGTGTGCTTAGTGTTTTGTAAGTGACAGTGATCGATCGATACTGCACTTGGGTGGGCTGGGCTGGGCTGGGCGGAGGGGGAAAACGCAGGTGCTAGCAGGTATCTGGGCTGATCCCGCTAACAATGCGTTTTTTGGAACCCTAAACTGCTGGGACGCTAGTATAGATCTGATCAGATCAGATATTGATCTGTTCAGATACTATACCACTAAGGGAGGTGTATGCTTTGCGCGTGGGTGTTTGCAGTGCTGGCACTAACCTGGGGCGACGCAGACCTTATTTGACCCTAAAACCTAATTGATATCACCCGCCGGGCGATCAGGGGGTTAAACAGTTATTGGGTAATAAATGGCGGGTGCCCTGACAGTATAAAAAACAAACTATCTAACCAGCGTCACCCGTAACAGTAATACGGTGATCACTGGTGAAAGGGTTAACTAGGGGCAATCAGGGGGTTAAAACCTTTATTAGGTAATATATGGGGGTACCTGACGATATATAAAAACCTGACGGGGAACCTAAATAACTAAATAACTAACTGGCTAACCAGCGTCACCAGTGACACTTATACGGTGATCACTGGTGAAAGAGTTAACTCTAGGGGCAATCAAGGGGTTAAAACCTTTATTTAGGTTGTAATATGGGGGTACCTGACCTATAAACCTATTTATAATCCTATATAAACTTGGCGGTTACCTAAAAAAAAAACTGGCTACCTAGCGACACCAGTGACACTAATACAGCGATCAGAAAAACGATCGCTTAGTGACACTGGCAAAAGGGGGTGAAAGGGTTACCTAGGGGGCAATCAAGGGGTTAAACCTTTATTGTGGGGGGGGGGGGTAGGGGGCTACCTTAGACCTAAAGGGGCCTAAAACTAACTGCCCTGACAGTTATTACAGTCACACTGACACTAAATGCAGTGATCAGTAAATAAATGATCACTGCAATCAGTGACACTGTGACTGGGGGGGCAGGGGGTGATCTGGGGGTGATCTGGGGGTGACAGGGGGGTGGATTGTGTGCCTATGTGTGACTGGTGTCAGTGTAGTGTTGTGCACTTACTTCTGCGTCTTCACCGCTCGGCGTCCCGGTCAGAAAGACCGACACGAGGAGCGTGACGTCACTTCCCCTTGCCTGTGTTTACAATTACACAGGCAAGGGAGAATGTGATTCGCCAGGAGCGATCGCGAGGGGGTGGCCAGAAACCACTGGCCGTCCCCTCTTCCCGCATCGCTCCTGACACGATCCCGACCGTCCCCGCCGGCGGAGGGGGGTCCGATCGGACCCCCCAACCGCCTGAAGAATGGCACGTACAGGTACATCCTTTTGCCTGTACGTGCCATTCTGTTGACGTATATGTACATGGGGCGGTCGGGAAGTGGTTAATTCATTCTATGCATTAGGGAAAAAAAACCTTCCCTGCTTCAGGATCCCCCTCCACCCCCCTTATTCCTACCCGAGCCCGATCCAATCCATCAACGTGCACTGGGCAGATTGATAGCATCGGGAGCCATTGGCTCCAGCTCCTGTCAATCAACTCCAGTGATGAGGGAGTGGGGGAGTGGGGCTGCCGTTCGCTCCCGCTGTGATCACACACACAGTGGGAATACAGCGGCAGGTACCACAGGCTTGGTGTAAACAATGTAAACAAGGCAGATTGCTGTTCTGACAGGAGGGAAGTCATGGGTCCTGTGTCTCTGTAAAGCAGGGACTAGGATCCATGTCTTCCTCTAGTAAAAGCACCTCCCACAATACACTAAAACACTGGCTAGGCACACAGTTAACCCTTTGATTGCCCCTGATGTTTACCCCTTCCCAGCCAGTGTCGTCAGTACAGTGATAGTGCAAACTTTTTAGCACTGACCACTGTATACAATACATAGTGTCACTGGTCCCCAAGAAGTTTCAAAATTGTCAGTTGGATATTATGTTAGGTGGATATTCAGACTTCCAGCCAAAGGACGACCAACAGAGGTTACATAGTTACATAGTAGGTGAGGTTGAAAAAAGACCCAAGTCCATCAAGTCCAACCTATGTGTGTGATTATATGTCAGTATTACATTGTATATCCCTGTATGTTGCGGTCGTTCAGGTGCTTATCTAATAGTTTCTTGAAACTATCAATTCCCCCCCCGCTGAGACCACCGCCTGTGGAAGGAAATTCCACATGCTTGCCGCTCTTACAGTAAAGAACAGCCCGCAGCTATGAGCAAAGTGATCAGCGCAGGGCTGGCATGAATAAAGTAAACATTCCAGTGAATGGTATGGACGTTTAAGGATCAGGGGGTGGGTGGAGCTGGGCAACAGGAAGGGGAGGTGCAGTCCTCCTCAGAATCAATTCTCAGGGAGAAAAGTTACAGGGAGGAAGCAGCATGGAGGAGCTCCTGGCCAACATCAAGGCGGCAGCGGTGGAAAACGGCAGGGACTGGATGAGAGCACAGATCGAAGCGGCTCTGGGGGGTGAGAGCGGAGGGTCCGGGGGGGGTCGGGTCACAGCAGCCGGGCGCAGCGTGTCCGCCCGCCGGAGCGCTATTCACCTGAGGGGCACAAGGCAGTGGAGAAGCCTGTGGACAAGAGGGCCAAGTCAGGCGCCGAACCGCCGGCCAAGCGGTCGGCGAGGGGGGTTACAGACACCGGGGGACGGCTGCAGAACGAGGTGGGGACGTTGGGGGGCCCAGCAACAGGCGGAACGCAGCAGGCTCCATGCGGCCACGAGACCAGGCCTCAGGCCTGTACAGGGACGCGACCGCGGGGGGGCGGGCGGTCACCTGACTCCAGCTACACAGGGACTCAGCACTCCAAGTGCAGGGAGGGGCGGTGGGGGGACCCACGCAGCTGCCAGTGGACAGAGAGCACTGAAGCCTGCTGACAGGCGAGCGACCTCCCATGCTGGCGGTCCGCCATCTGGGGGGGGGAGGAGGAATACCAGGAGCTGGATGGGCGCATCCAGGGGGAGCCAGGCACCTGCAGAAGACCGGGCAGAGGCCCAGGGGGGCGATCCGCCCGCTGGGGGAAGACGGAAGGCACAGGCAGGAGGCGTTCGGCCTAGCCTGCGGTCAGCAGCCGGGGGGGGGGGGTCAGTCCGCGTCGGCCCTGCAGCAACCAAGGGACCCAGCGGGTAGAAGGCGGTCCGCCTGCCCGGGTGCAGACAAGGGGGAGGAGCGAATCGGCCAGCGATCCGGGAGTACGGTGGGCGGGGGCTGGGGGCATGCGGCCCAAGCCTGGGAAGTCACCAAGGGGGTATAGAGGCGAGCTGCCTAACCCCTGTGCAGCGGAACCTGAAGCATCCGGGCCGAGCGTCCAGAGCCCCCGGAAGTGTACCAGCAAGTCGGCTGAGGGGAGGAGGAGCCGGAGAGAGCGGAGCTCGTCTGCCTCTGGGGGCGAATCCCCTGGAGGGCAGGCTCAGTCTTTGGCGGACGAAATGGTGGAGTTGTCGGAGGGCGAGCTTTCCAGATCCGAGGACTAGGTTGCAGAGGATCGATCAGCGGCGGTGGATGCGGGACCTTCGGCTGGTGGGAGCGTTTCCAGGCAGCCTGGTAAGTCTTGTTCTTGTCTGGGGTGTGGCGGGAGGGATGAGTTTTACGGTGGGCACGTAGGGGAAGGGGGTGGGGGGGTTGCGGGGGTCAGCGGGAGGTGCCCCACCCTGGGAACAGGGTTCCCGAACCCGCCTTCTCGGAGGGGGGCCTCAGGGGCTTCTTAGCGGAACTCAAGGAACTGGTGGGCAGGTTCGAGCCCGCTTGGGCGGGCCCCGCCGGGCCGGCTAGGGTCTAGGTACCACCAGGGGGCGACGGCTTAGGGGGGGGACAGGTTACGGCGGGTGCAGGAAGGGAGGAGATGATGGCACCAGTGGGGGAAACGGTGGTGGCGGTTCCGCCCGCGTTGCCCCCCGGAAGGGAGCGAGGCAGGTACGGGAAATGCGGGGGCGGCGAGTCCGCCCACGACACCCGCAGCTGTCGAGGGTGAAAAAGGGGGGGGGGGGGGGGAAACAAAAAACAAGACATTGTACGGTTGGCGGATTCCGCACGCTGCGAGGTTTATGTCTGTTTTGAGGGGCCGTTAGGGGCTCATTTAAAACAAGAAGTCAGGGAAAAAATTTGGAAGGGGGAATATGTGGAGATATTTTCTTTGCTCCCACTGGAAAAGTTTAACCTAGACAGGGTGAAGCCTGAGGACAGTAAAAAGGAAGATGAGGAGAAGAGGAGGTATAGGTTAATTCCGCAGACTTTTCAGAATTGGTTACAGGCATTTGCTATTCTGGCAAGCGTGATAGGGGAGAAGGAGCCAGAGCACTGCTCGGCCCTTTTCTGTTATCTGGATGCCATTGGAGAGGCTCATCGAACCTATGGGGGATTGTCTTGGTTGCGATACGACGAGCAGTTTCGTCAGAGGAGGGCAGTGTGGCCGGCTCTTCGTTGGGATCACAAAGACATCAGTCTTTGGATGCGCTTGATGTCATCGGCGAAACCCGCAGGTCAGTTTTTTCAGGGGGGGGGGGGGGGCGGTGGATCAGGGGCTTCAGGTCAATCGGCCGCAAAGAAGAAGGGAGTCTGCTGGCAATACAACGAGGGCAGTTGCAAGTTTGGAACCGGATGTAAGTATAAGCACGAGTGTTCAGGGTGCGGAGGATCGCACCCTGGATCGAGGTGCTTCAAACAAGGAAAAGGCAAGGCCAGCGAGTCTGTTAACAAAGGGGAGGACGCCGGTGAAAGTGGGAAGAATGCAGCCTTTTCTAGATAGGTACCCAGACAGGGCGGTGGCACAGTTGTTCGGGGCGGGTTTTGAGGAGGGTTTCATAATTCCTGCGATATTGGGCTCGGTGCCGCCTGGCGCGGACAATTTGAGGTCCGCCCTGAAGCACCAAGCGGTAGTATCGGAGAAACTACACAAGGAGGTAGCTCTGGGCAGGATGGTGGGCCCCTTTCCCGAAAAACCCATCACCGATTTGGTGGTTTCTCCTTTGGGAGTGGTCCCAAAGAAGGAACCAAACTAATTTCGGCTTATTCACCACCTGTCTTATCCAAAAGGGGGGTCGGTGAACGATGCCATTGATCCCCAGGCTTGTGCGGTCCCCTACACGTCGTTCGATGCAGCGTTTTTTTGGGTACGTAAGTATGGTAGAGGAGCTCTGATGGCAAAGACAGACATCGAGGCGGCGTTTCGCTTGCTACCTGTCCACCCCGATAGCTTTTACTTATTGGGTTGCAGGTGGCAGGAGGAATACTACGTAGATAAGTGTTTACCTATGGGTTGCTCTATCTCGTGTGCATTCTTCGAGTGTTTCAGCTCTTTTGTGGAATGGGTGGTGAGGGACGTGTCCGGTTTGAACTCAGTGATCCACTATTTGGACGATTTTTTATGTGTCGGTCTGCCCGCATCCAAGGTTTGCGCGGTGATACTGACGACGCTGGAAAGGATTGCAGGAGAGTTCGGCATTCCTCTTGCGCCCGACAAGACGGAAGGGCCCAGGACAGAGATTAGTTTTCTGGGGATTGATTCAGTAGCCATGGAATGTAGGTTGCCAGACGGGAAATTGGTAGCATTGAAGGCAGAAGTGCGGGCATTGGTGGGTCGGCGCAAAGTTCAGCTTAGAACCTTACAATCGGTGTTGGGGAAGCTCAACTTTGCGTGCAGAATCATCCCGATGGGTCGGATTTTTAGCAGGAGGTTGGCAGCAAGTAATGGGGGGGTTGAGTCGCCCAGGCATTACGTTACACTTTCTCGGGAACATAAGAATGACCTGAGAATGTGGCACGTATTCCTGGACAGCTTTAACGGGAGAGCGCTGTGGATGACGGGGCCGGTGAGCAATTTCGACCTGGAGTTGTTCACGGACGCCGCGGGGTCGGCGGGTTATGGGGCCTTTTTCAAGGGGCGCTGGAGTGCGGGCCCTTGGCCGGAAAGCTGGAAACAAGAAGGGTTGCTCAAGAACATGCTGTTACTTGAATTGTTTCCGGTGGTGCTGGCGGTCGAGTTGTGGGGTGAATTCTTCCGGGATCGGAAAGTTCGCTTCCACATCGATAACTTGGGGGTGGTACAGGTTATCAACAAGGTGTCAGCGGCGTCGCCACCGGTGATACGTTTGTTGAGACATTTGGTGCTTCGGTGCATGCAGCGGAATATCTTTATTCATGCAGTGCACCTGACAGGACTGGACAACGTGATCGCTGATGCTCTTTCTCGGTTTCAGTGGGAGAAATTTCGGGAGCTGGCGCCGGAGGCAGAGCATCAGGGGGTTCCGTGTCCGTCGGATCTGTGGAAGATTGCCCTGGACGGATAGCCGGATGGATCCAGCGGTCGGTGAGCGAAGGGACATGGAGAGCATACAGGAAAGTTTGGGACGAATGGGTTGCTTTCCAGGGTCAGGCTTCAGGGGGAGAGGGGGAACCTAGGCTGCTTTTTATCTATTTTGTCGCCAGGCACATGGAAAACTGTATTTCCGTGTCGAGGCTGGGTAAAGTTATGGCGGCCATGGCTTTCTGGTTTAAGCTCGGTGGAGGGTGTGACTGGACCAAGGAGTTCTGGGCACGTCAAGCAGTAAAGGGTTACAGGAAAGGGAAGATGGTTCGGGACGAGCGGAGGCCGGTTACGTTTGAACTTTTGGGCAGAGTGGTGGACACTTTGCCTGGGGTTTGCTCATCCGGTTACGAGGTAGGACTTTTCCGCACGGCCTTTGTTCTGGCCTTTTTTGGGGCTTTTCGGATAAGGGAGCTGGTAAGTTCCTCGAAGAAAAGAGGGGATGGGTTGGCCGTGGGGGACGTGCGGTGCTTCGAGGACAGGTTGGTTTTGCATTTGCGCAGATCTAAGACGGACCAGGAGGGCCGAGGCAAGGATGTGGTGGTTTTCGCCATTGCAGATGCCAAACTCTGCCCCGTCTTAGTTACAAGTGTGTATTTGGAAGGGAGGCCAGCTGTGGAGGGCCCCCTGTTGATACATCAAATTGGGGAGGCGCTGTCGCGCTTCCAATTTATAGGAGTATTCCGGAAGTGTTTGGTCACACTGGATCTTGGGGATCTGAGATTCTCCTCGCATTCATTTAGAATTGGTGCAGCGACGGAGGCAGTCGGGTGGGGCCTAACGGAAGAGGCGGTAAAGCAGATCGGGAGATGGGAATCTAGGCGTTTTCGGTCATATGTCAGGATGGACTTACTGGGTTGATGTTTGGTAGATGTTTGTGGGTTGTGTTATGTGCCGGCATGGGTTCGTGTGGTACATTAAAGTGAGGTTTACTGGAGTTTTTGTTGTTTTTCTTTTCAGATTCAGCACCAAGTCTCGTGTGGATCATAGGACATTCTTATGTCTGCTGGGGAACCAGGAGGGGTGATGCCAGGCCAGACAGGAGACAGCTGGGTTTTTCTAGGAGGGAGGCGTACATAAAATGTCTGGGCTTCCCGGGGATGCTTTGGAGCCGTCTGGTCCCGGAAGCGCAGAAATTTGCGCGATGGGACAGGCCCCCCGAAGTTTTAGTGGTGCATGTTGGGGGCAACGATTTGGGGCTCAGGGCCAAACTTGACATTACAAGGGACATCAAGTATGATTTCTGCCGACTTCAGGCGGCCTTCCCAAATACTGTCTTGGTGTGGTCAGACATGATAGCCAGGACTTCGTGGCGTTTAGCTAGGTCAGTGGTGTTAATCAACAAGGCAAGGAAAAAGATTAACCAGGAGGTCAGTAGGTTTTTTATCAAAAACGGGGGATTGGCCATTAGACATAGGGAATTAGAGATTGATACCTGGCGATATCTGAAGGCTGACGGAGTTCATCTGAACCCAGTGGGCACAGATATGTGGGCCATAGGCATTCAGGACGGTATCGAGAGAGCACTTAGGCCCCTTTCACACCGGGGCGGTGAGCCGCGGTGACGGTAAAGCAGCGCTATATTTAGCGCTGCTTTACCATCGTTTTCACCGCGGTTTTCGGCCGCTCGCGGTGCGGTTTTACCCCCCGCAAGCGGCCGAAAAAGGGTTAAACACCTCCCCCAGAGCGCCGCCGTAGCCGCGGTATTGCCGCGGTAACCGCGGTATTGCCGCGGTAACCGCGGTATTGCCGCGGTAACCGCGGTATTGCCGCGGTTTTACCGCGGTCTCCCATTGTAATCAATGGGAAGGAGCGGTATAGGAGCGGTGAACACACCGCTCCTATACCGCTCCAAAGATGCTGCTAGCAGGACTTTTTTTGTCATCCTGCTAGCGCACCGCTCCAGTGTGAAAGCCCGCCGGCTTTCACACTGGAGTGAATGGGGCAGGATTTTTTCATGCGGTGAACAGGCGCTATTTTTAGCGCTGCACCGCATGAAAAACGCCCCGGTGTGAAAGGGGCCTTAGGGTGTGGAGGTGCGCTCAAGGTTAAGGTTTTAACCTTGTTTGCTGTGGCAGATGTTGGCTGACGTAGGTATAGAGAAGAAACCCCCTCTCCACAGAAAACTTGATGCGGGACCCATTGGAGATATGGGCCCGTTTGTTATATTCCTTATAGGTGATGTAGGGAATATGTTGGATGACTGCACTACGGGAATAGTTTTGTCTCTGAGCTAGCATGTCAGCTTGAGGCCTAGTTACAGTTGATATGACCGCAATGCACGAGTTGTTGATTATGGTAAATTGGGGGGGGGGGGGTGTAATGTCCTCCTATAGGCCTACGTCACGGTTGTTCTTGATGATGTTGTTTATTTGTTGTTTATTTGTTTATAAGAGTTATTTATATTTTGTTATTTAATAAAGGGGCTGCTACGGCCTGTTTTACACTCCAGCACAGTGTGGTCTCCATTACTGGGAAAGGTAAGGGTGGGAGTGTATAGCTGGGCAGCACAAAAATGTAGCTATGTTGTACTTGGTCAAGAACCCTCTACGTAGTTTAAGGTTAAACCTCTTTTCTTCTAATTCTAATGAGTGGCCACGAGTCTTGTTAAACTCCCATTTGCGAAAAAGTTTTATCCCTATTGTGGGGTCACCAGTATGGTATTTGTATATTGAAATCATATCCCCTCTCAAGCGTCTCTTCTCCAGAGAATAAGTTCAGTGCTCACAACCTTTCCTCATAACTAATATCCTCCAGACCCTTTATTAGCTTTTTGCCCTT
Organism: Lithobates sylvaticus; assembly: GCA_028564925.1. NCBI lineage: Eukaryota > Metazoa > Chordata > Amphibia > Anura > Ranidae > Lithobates > Lithobates sylvaticus. The sequence goes on from CM053028.1 coordinate 55,768,108, forward strand.
CTTTGAACTCGCTCCATTTCCAGTACATCCTTCCTGAGGACTGGTGCCCAGAACTGGACAGCATACTCTAGGTGCGGCCGGACCAGAGTCTTGTAGAGCGGGAGAATTATCTTTTTATCTGTTGTGTTCTCAATTGAGGTATGAGGTGTGTGCTCAATTCAGCAAGGAAACAAAATTCACCATCAAATGTGCTACCACCACCAGTGAAGGTAATAGGGTACTCTTACCAAATGGTGTGGGCTACCTGCCAGCGGCAGAGAGCCAAACAAGCAAAACTGATGGTGTCTTTAACATCGCAGGAACCAGCATATGGATTGTACAGCAGTGCAGATGCGACAATCAAGCTTTCAGGAACCAACATCAAGACAGCAGAATGATCCAAGCTCAGCATATAGAGACTCATCGGCTCCACCAGTCAACAGGTAAAGGCCTATGTGTGATGGCTCACTTGCCTCTCCTCCTGGCAGTCAACTGGTGGCCTGATCTTCTGTCTCTCCAGGCCTCTCTTCCTGTCAGGTCCTGGCTTCATCACAAGCCTAGTGGCAGGGCACCCTGAGAACACCACAATCTTCCGCCCTGAGGTAGCAGCAGGACCCTGGATCCGGGGCCCGTGTTCTGTCGAGAAGTGCCCTGCTATCGAATAGTGCCCGGGACGAACTGCGCATGCGCCGTACGTAATAGCACAACAGCTGATTTTACGATCAGCTGTTGTGTCAGCGAGACGGCGCCTGCCTGCGCACAATAGCTGACTGAAGATATTTTTCAGTCAGATTGTGCCTCGCACTTCTAAAGGGCACAGATGTTTTCAATGATGGCCAGTGCTGCAAAGATGGGGGCGGAATTTTTAACGATGCCCTAACAAATCTGCTAAACAAATCTTTATCTGCTGTTCTTCCTGGAGGGCCTATTTAGCTAGCTAAAGGTTTAAAATTCTGCCCCCATCTTTGCAGCAGTGGCCACCCTTGAAAACATCCGCCCCCTTCATGTTAGATCAGCACTTGCCATCAATTAAAACATCAGCCCCCTTCATGTTAAATTCCGCCCCTCACCTACATGAAAGTGCCTCGGCACAATCTGACTGAAAAATTTCTTCAGTCGGCTATTGTGCGCAGGCGCCATCTCGCTGACACAACAGCTGATCGTAAAACCAGCTGTTGTTGTATTACGTACAGCGCATGAGCAGTTCGTCCCGGGCACTACTATTGGATAGCGGGCACTTCTCGATAGAACTAGGTGGGTGGGGCGATGGGCGGATCCTCCCTTCGCTCTGCTCTCCTGTGTTGTGTGCACTGGGCTGCAGCAGCATGCAGGGGAGAGGAGACGGAGAGCGAAATCTCCCAGCCGCTGCGTACTGCCATATGTCACACCCGCCTAGGATCGGCCCTGCCTGTGGGCCATTTGTAACCGATCCGCAGGCCGTAAATGGCCCGCGGGCCGGTACTTTGAGACCCCTGTTCTAAAGAATATAGCAAGCTGAAGACTGCAGATATACATGTAAAACTTATGTAGGGAGATTTGTTTCATCTCTGTGTATCATCTGAGGCTGTTCTCTTCACCGGATATATGCAAGGTTTTACATCCACTGTAAGGTAAAAAAACCTTATGGGTGCAGCTCCCCCCTCAGCCCCTTCTTATACCTACTTGAGCCCCATCTTGATCCAGTGATGTGCATGAGAGCAGTGGCTCTAGAGTCTCATGCTCCTCTTTGGCTCACACAGCAGCGGGAGCCATTGGATCCTGCTGCTGGTTGAGCCGCTCATTGCGCAGATGTATTTTGTCTTCACGATCAGAAATCCCGCCCCGAGGAAAGATGTGCAGCCATTACTGAAGGGCATGTACACAGGAAGTGGCTGCAAATAGGCTGCAGGATATCAACAGCACTTAGACAGAAAGAATAAAAAATTATGAAAAAATTTAAAACAAGTATTTTATTTAAAAAAGTGTAAATTATTTATGATACATGATGCTTACAATACAATACAATCATTTTACACTTACGATTTATATTTAATTTTCCAGCCTCTCTGTGGAGAACTGATTAATTCGTTTCGGATGAACTCTGGTTCAGATTAGGGTTGCAAAGGAACAGGCATAAGGCAAAGATTTAAACAAACATAAAGAACGTAATGTATGTCCCGGTCATATGACGTCTCGCAGCTATTGATCATTATTAGTTTGGGGTCATTAAACAAGGCCATCTTATAAGCTCTGGAAATGGGCCAGGGAGAAGCAACAAGATTCCCTTTGTTCCCTGAATGTGGGGAAGAACAGATCCAATTGTTACAACAGCCAGGGGCAGAAAAATAGAACATTTGCTCTGCATTCCCTCATCAAATAGTGAGTGGATGGGGGTGACGTATATAATGTATGCCCACCTCTAGCAAGGACCCCAGAAGGAATATTAATAGAGTAAATGATTTATTACCTTCTCATACAAATCTGACAGGAAAATATTAGTTTTTATTGGGGGGTTCTGAAATGACAATGTATTCACCATTCTGAGGGCTTGTTTGCATGTGTGGCAGCCCTTGCCACCCTTCTGAAAAGTAATCCACAGTGGATCACTTTTCAGAGGGTGTCTAACCCACCAAAGGATGGACACACACAGCCCGGCTCAGGAGCTCGTCCGCATGGATGCCTCCTTAGCACATGGCTTGCTTAGGGGGAACCAGGAGGAAAAAGGAACAGAAAGCACTAGCAGGAGACCACCAAGGAGGATGAGGGGACTGATCTGTGTAACATTGTTTCACAGAGCAGGTAAGTATAACATCTTTTTTTACGTTAACCGCTTCTCTCCCACCGTATTGTCAAATGACGGGCAGGCGGGGGCACTCTCGTTCTGGGAGGACGTTATATGATGCCCTCCCACTCTCACCGCATTTGCAAGCCGGGGGGGTGCGTGTGTGTGTGCGCAGCGATTGTTGGCAAGCTCTGTCCCTGGGACACAGTGCATCATCGATCCCGGTAAAGACTTGTTGGCGAGGCTCTTTACCCATGTGATCAGCTGTGTCCAATCACAGCTAATCACATGTAAACAAGGAAACACCGGTTATCAGCATTTCTCTCCTCACGCTGACAGCGCATGAGAGGAGAGCCGATCAGCAGCATTTCCTCACAAGGGAGATCTGCACAAATAATCAGGGCACGATCATCGTGCAGCCCCATCAGTGCTGCCTGTCAGTGCTGCCAGTCAGTGCCTGCTCATCAGTGCTGCCTATCCATGCCACCTATCATTGCCCATAAGTGCCGCCTATCAGTGGCGCCAATCAGTGACCATCAGTGCTGCCTGTCAGTGCCTGCTCATCAGTGCTGCCTATCCATGCCACCTATCATTGCCCATAAGTGTCGCCTATCAGTGGCGCCAATCAGTGCCCATCAGTGCTGCCTATCCGTGCCACCTATCAGTACCCATAAGTGTGACCTATTAGTGCCCATTTGTGCCACCTATCAGTGCCCATTAGTGCTGCATATCAGTGCTGCCTATTAGTGCCCATCAGTCCTGCATATTAGTGACTCTTCATCAGTGCCACCTCATTAGTGCCCATCAGTGCCACCTGATCAGTGCAGCCTATCAGTGCCCACCAATGCAGCCTCATCAACGCACATCAGTGAAGGAGAAAAAAAAATATTTACAAAATTTTATAACAGAAACTATTATTAACTATTATAAAAATATTTTTTTTTTTCAAATTTTTCATTAGTTTAGTAAAAAAAATAATAATCCAGCAATGATTAAATACTACCAAAAGTAAGTTCTATATGTCTCGAAAAAAATTATAAAAATTTTGTTTGGGTACAGCATTGCATGACTACGAAATCACGCCATTCAAAGTGCGACAGCGCTGAAAGATGAAAATTGGCCTGGGCCGTAAGAGGGGGAAAAAAGTGTCCAGTAGGCAAGTGGTTAATTAAAAAAAAAAGTAGCCTTTAATGATCTAGCCACGAATGAGGATTTTCCCAAGACCTTGTTTGGAATACAGCACAATGAGCACAGTGAGGATGAATGGCAGTAGAGGGCCAATAAATGCAGCCTCACATATGTGGCTAGATTTTGTATGGATTTCCTAAATGTGTCCCTCCACATTAGGCATATTGGACCCAGGGCCGGTGCTACCACTAGGCAAACTAGGCAGCCGCCTAGGGCGCACTGCTGCCTAGGGGCGCCCAGCCAGTGGTTTTCCTCCGTGTCTGCATGCTCTGCAGGCTGCAGCATGTAACTACCTCAGTCTGAACGGTAGTGTAATTAGAGGTGCAGAGCAGCACTAGAGCCTGCGCTAGAGGAAGCAGAGCCGATGCTTCCTGTATAGTGGTGCCTTCTGTCACATGGGCAGGGCAAAGGGGGTGGGGTCAGGGGTGGAGCTAATGGGGGCGGCAAAATTAGGTTTCGCCCAGGGTGTCAAAAATCCTTGCACCAGCCCTGACTGGACCTACTAATGGAAGTGTGACACAGTGACGTTTATTCTATATAGATTCATAACTCCATCAATGATATCATGAAGTCCCACACACATCAGACCATACCTCCCAACATTTTGAGATGGGATTGAGGGACACCTACTAGCAAATGTATGTAGGCATAGGACACGCCCCCTGCCACACCCACTTAAAGGAGAATTAATCAAAAAAGAAAAGGTTAATTAAATCCACAAGGGACTTTTTTTTTACCACTGCTATTCCTTTATATTGGCTTTTAAAATTTACAAATGCAGCCATTTATAATTTGGATGAAAGGTTTAACACTTTTTGAAAGATAAAAAATGCATTTTATATACAACTATATAGATCAGACCAAAATGAGGGACAAATTAGGGGGAAAGAGGGACAGAGGGACAGTTCTCCAAATCAGGGACAGTCCCTCGAAATCAGGGACAGTTGGGAGCTATGACAGACAAATATGTGCTCAGCTAGATGTTAATGTCACATGAATCCAGGTCACATGATTTCCGATGGCTTTTTGTGCACTTGCATGAGACACTAGTCTCCGTGTCACATGACCCAGACGGCTGTGGCGTGTTACACATTGTACCAGTCAGCAATTTAGCTTTTAGCAACTTCTTGGCTGATGTTCTGAGCTGTGCCACTTCCTGTGTGATTTAACCCCGGACTTGCTGAATTGCAAATACTTAAAGGGTTATTGCATTTATTAACATTTTCCTGGCCAAATTGATTATCTAAGCCAGGACAGCAAAATTTTGGTTTACAAATAGGATTATTCAGGTTTTTCTTGTTGCCACAAGGAAACTGCAGAAATAATATAATGCCATCTATTTGGATGTTCCATAACCGCTTCAGCCCCGGAAGATTTTACCCCCATCCTGACCAGAGCACTTTTTGCGATTCGGCACTGCGTCGCTTTAACTGACAATTGCGCGGTCGTGCGACGTGGCTACCAAACAAAACCAACGTCCTTTTTTTCCCACAAATTGAGCTTTCTTTTGGTGGTATTTGATCACCCCTGCGGTTTTTATTTTTTGCGCTATAAACAAAAAAAGAGTGACAATTTTGAAAAAAAAAACACATTATTTTTTACTTTTTGCTATAATAAATATCCCCCAAAAATGTATAAAAAAAATTTTTTTTTTTTTCCTCAGTTTAGGCCGATGCGTATTCTTCTACATATTTTTGGTAAAAAAAAATTGCAATAAGAGTATATTGATTGGTTTGTGCAAAAGTTATAGCGCTTACAAAATAGGGGATAGTTTTATGGCATTTTTATTAATAATTTTTTTTTTTACTAGTAATGGAGGTGATCAGCGATTTTTATCGTGACTGAGACATTATGGCGGACACATCGGACATTTTTGACACATTTTTGGGACCATTGTCATTTATACAGCAATCAGTGCTATACAAATGCACTGATTCCTGTGTAAATGACACTGGCAGTGAAGGGGTTAACCACTGGGGGGCAGTTAAGGGGTTAAGTTTGTCCTGGGGCGTGTTTCTAACTGTGGGGGCATGGCTACATGTGGCATGTCACTGATCTATGCTCCCGATCACAGGGAACAGATGATCAGTGACATTCTCACTAGGCAGAACGGGGAGATGCTTGTTTACATTAGCATCTCCCCGTTCTTCCTCTCTGTTGGACGATCGCGGGTATACCCGCGGCGATCGAGTCCGTGGGACCCGCGACCCGACTCACGGAGCTTGCCGCGCGTGCCCACTGGCCGCCTCTTAAAGGGCAACGTACAGGTACGTTAGTTTGCCGTACGTGCCCTTCTGCCGCAGTATATCTGCGTGAGGCGGTCGGGAAGCAGATAATTAAAGGCTCACACCCTATGAGAAAATCAGGGGAACATTTTCGTCCAAGGAACGATCATACGATATTCTGATAGTGTGTACACAACTTTCGACAACTGATTTCAACCTTCCGGATGAAAGTTTCTAAAGGGACAAATTCCTAATTTTTTTTCTCGTACAGGACCAGAACAAACGATTTTCGTTTAATGTGTACCATGTGTTTTCATACAATCTTCGTACAAGAAAAATCAGAAACAAAAGACTGCGCATGAACAGAAACAATAAACAAAAACAAAAAAAGCCTTTGTCGTGCGAGAATTTTCGTACATTATTTCCTTCCTCAGTTCCGACTTGCTGTGAAACAAGTAGGAAAATCTGATGATCGCTCGCCCATGCATAGTGTGTGCCCCACTTAACCATAGACGGACCTTCATGTCAGCAAGTGGACATTTCAAGCAGAACATGCAGTACAGCAATCAGCTTCTAGGTTTTATTGTCAAATCTTAATTGAACAATCTGAAGTTAGATGCTGATTGGCTACCATGCACAGCTGCAGCAGATTCTGTACGCACCAGTTTTAGGGCCCTTTCACACTGGGGCGGTGTGGGCGTCGGCGGTAAAGCAGCGCTATATTTAGCGCTGCTTTACCTTCATTTTAGCCACAGTATTTGGCAGCTAGCGGGGCGGTTTTAACCCCCGGTAGCGGACGAAAAAAGGGTTAAAACCCCCCGCAAAGCGACGCAAAGCGCTGCTGCAGCGGCGCTTTGCCGGCGGTATTACCGCGGTATTGCTGCGCTGTCCCATTGATATCAATGGGTAGGAGCGGTATAGGAGCTGCTAGCAGGACTTTTTTTACCGTCCTGCTAGCGCACCGCTCCAGTGTGAGTGAAAGGAGTGAAAGGACCCGCTTTTTTCAGGCGCTATACAGGCGCTATTTTTAGCGATGTAGCGCCTAAAAAACGCTTCGGTGTGAAAGGGGCCTTAGTAAATCCCCCCAATGAAGCTTTCAGCAGCTCACACATATTTAACCACTTCCCTCCCGCACTATAGCTAGCTACAGCGTGGGCTTAGTTTGCTCGGCTGTTTACAGATCGGGGTAAAGGGCCAATCACAGCGACCCTTTACCACATGATCAGCGTTCAGCCAATGACAGCTGATCACAGGATATAAACACAAGCCGGTTATTGGCTTTTCTTTCCTCACACTGACAGCATGAGGATAGAGGAAGAAAGCAGATAATCAGCTTCTGTAAAGGGACATCGGTCCCAACAGTGCCCACCAGTGCTGCCAAACAGTGCCCACCAGTGCTGCTAATCAGTGCCACCTATCAGTGCTGCCAATCAGTGCCTCATCATCAGTTTCACCTCTCCACAATGGATGTGTGGTTTAGCAACTAATATCTATGCATTGTGTTGGAAAATATAACATACAGGTGTGTTTTTATGTATTTTTGGGGTGATTTTGCAGCCCTTTCAAACAGATAACATAATTCATGCACGTGGTAATTAAAAAACTGAAACCATCTCCAATGATGGCACAGTTTAGAGATAGGTTAGGCACAAACTATACGTCTTCCTGCTGAGAGTGTATACTCTGCAGAGATGGCCAAACATGGGGCCTTTTCTATGCGAAAAGGGGAACTATAACTGAAAAATCTGTGCGATTAAAAAAAAATTCGCATTTGACACGACATGTAGTGGTTGATTTAATAAAGACAAATTGGCTGTTCACTTTGCAAGGGAATTTGCCAAAGAGCTTAGTGAATGTGGTGAAATTTCACCTTGCAAAGAATTCCCAATCACATGTGTAGTCACCCTGTACTTTAGGTGTGTCTAGGAAATTTACCTTTCCTGGGTAGTTTGCTCGGGACAATTTGTAGTTTTCTCATTTGGGTTCTTCCCGGTTTAGGGTTGCTGCAGTTTCCTACTACCGCCACTGAGTATCACTGGCCCTCAGGGCCATAGTGATGGGGATGGTAGCAAATCTTGTGCTACTTAGCATCTATGTCCCCTCTGGCTTCCACTAGTTACATAGTTAGTCAGGTTGAAAAAAAGACACAAGTCCATCTAGTTCAACCTATAAAAGGGAAGAAGAAAAAAAAACACAATCCTATACCCACAGTTGATCCAGAGGAAGGCAACAAAAAAACAGCAAAGCATAATCCAATTTGCTCCAGCAGGGGAACAAATTCCTTCTTGATCCCCAAGAGGCAATCGAATATTCCCTGGATCAACTTTATCTATAAATGTTAGTATCCAGTTGTACTATGTGTATCTAGGAAATAATCCAGTGCTTTTTTGAGCTGGCCAGAACCAGCTCTTGAGGGAATCTATTCCACGTTTTCATAGCTCTTACTGTGAAGAACTTTTCTGTATTTGGAGATTAGATCTCTTTTACTCCAGATGTAAAGAGTGCCCCCCTGTCCTCTGTGATGGCCTTAAAGTGAATAACTCAACACCATGGGGGTTATTTACTAAAGGAAAATCCACTTTGCACTGCAAGTGCACTTGGAAGTAAAGTTGCTGTAGATCGGAGGGGGTCATGCAAGGAAAATAAAAAAAACAGCACTTTTAGCTTGCACATGATTGGATGATAAAATCAGCAGAGCTTCCACTCATTTCAGATCTACCCCTTAGATTTAGAGTGGCTGCCCTTCTCTGCACTTTCTCCAGTTCCCCGATATCCTTTTTGTGAACTAGTCGGTTCATGTTAGTGGTGCATGCTGGAGGAGGCTATAAAAGCTTGAGGAGTGGCCTCGTGAGTGCTCTTTTCTCCTGTCTGGCACAGAAGTCTTCAGGCTGCCCTACCTGGTCGAAGATTGTATGACTTTCAAGGTGGTAGAGCCCAATAGGTGTTCTACTGGAGGGGGATCAGTGCCTTTGCTATTGGAGACCTAACCCTAACCCTCTCTCTCTAATAGCTGGAGCAATAAAACTTTGAAAAGACTAAAGTGACTGACGCGCTTTGTTGTTGTACGATGCTCTCTACTGCTGGCATGGATACATCCAAGGGATAAAGGCGAGCCTTCTTCGTGCTGGAGGTGAGTCAAACTCTCTAACACACCGGTGTCAAATACAAGGCCCACCTCGTCTTCACCCCACCTTGTCTCAGCAGTCGGCAGCAGAGAGGAGGACAGGCTCCTCTGCCGGATCCTGCGCTTCCCCATGCAGCCGCAGATAGGGTCATCTGTTCCTGTGAGCTGTGTGAAGGGGGATGTCCCTTCCCTCCAATCAGCTCTCAGAGCTCTCCACACTAAGCTCTGCAGAGTGTAACTCCTCTCTGTCCCCTTTTTTCTGAACTCTCAGAAAAGCTTATAAATTCAGCACTTTGAACGGATGTAGAAAAGACAACAGATAGACAGATACAACTTATGTAGGAGGATTTGTTTAATCTCTGTGTATCACCTGAGGATAGTCCCTTTACTGGGTATATGTAAAGGTTTACAACCACTTTAAGTCTTAAATTATTACTAAAACCAGTAATGATCAAATGCAGAGGCAATTATTTATTATGATAAAGAGTAGATAAATGTATAAAGTCTTACAGATACAACCGGATCTTTGAGGGCAACCATAATGCTGATGTGTCCCTGCTCTAATCCATACAGGAGGGGTGCTACACATGCAAGTAAAATAAAAAATAAACAGCATTTTTTCTTGCACGTGATTATGGTGATGATGGAAGTCAGCAGAGTTCACCTCATTCACTAAGCTCTGGGGAAAATTACAAAGTGAACAGCCTTTTTGCCTTTAATAAGTCCACCCCATAGGATACATACAAGGGTAATGCTATTTGCAGATACCAGGCATTGTAAATTCAGGATTTTAGTAGTCACTGGCACATTTTAATCTCTGTCCAGGAATAAGTTTATTACACATTTGTGGCTTACCTTTCAGATTGGCTGCCAATGATTTATACATAAGAAAACATTATGGTTAAAAGGTCAGGAAGTTCTTACATCAGTAGGTCAAAGTTTTTCTTTCTAAGTGTTGTGAAGTAACTCATTACAAGGGTAATTACACAGAACTAAATCCCTCTAGAAAATTACTTCCTAAAGTGAACAGTAGTTAGAAAAAAATACTACACGAATACCACTAAAATTATATCACAGCTGCTTTTCAAACTGAAACATTTGAGTTCAAAGGGTTATTCCCTTAAAAATAGATTTTCTTTTTAGTTAAAGATGGAGCCTTTTGGTATTTGTTATTCTCTGGCTTCTTATGTTTCTTGAGGACTCTAGTGAGAAGATCTGCTTTGTCCATTTTCAGGCTCTGTTCAGAATGACCCTGGTGATGCTGGGCATACCCATCCATCTTTGGGTGTTCCCATCCACCATTGGGTGTTCCCACTTCTCCTTTTGCATTCTCCATTATAGAAAATAAAAGTTCTAAACTTAATAGTAGCAGCTGATTGGCAAACGTGCTACCAAGCTAACATGGTAACAAGGTACCAATATTCAAAAAAGGGCCAAGATATATACCTGGACATTTCAGACTGGTCAGCCTAACAGCAATAGTATGTAAACTATTAGAGGGGAGGTGATAAGGGACTATATTCAAGAATTTGTGATGAAAATTATATGATTAGTAGTAATCAGCATCGATTTATGAAGGATATTCAGTGCCAAACCAACCTATTAACATTCTATGAGGAAGTGAGCAGTTATCTGGATAGAAGAATGCCAGTGGATGTGGTATATCTGCGTTTCACCAAAGCATTTGCTACAGTACCTCATAAACGCTTAATCTACAAACTGAGGTCAGCTGATGACAGTGTATGTACAGAAAACTGGTTACAGAGTGCGTGAGTTACGAGCAGGGTGCCCCAGGGCTCTGTCCTTGGACCATTTCTTTATAACCTGTTCATAAATTATATAGAGGTGGGTAAAAATAGTTCAATCTCAGTGTTTGCTGATGATACAAAGCTAAGTAGGGCAAAAACCTAACAGTATATAGCAAGTTTACGGGAAGACCTTGATAAAATAGAGGGGTGGGCAACTACATGGCAAATGAGGTTTAATATTGCTAAATGTAAAGTAGTCCACTAGTGGGCTAAAAATACAAATGCAAGTTACTTACTAGGGGTAGAACCTCTGGGGGAATCAAGAATGGAAAATAATCTTTGAGTCCTAGTAGATCACAGGCTCAGCAATAGCATGCAATGCCAAGCTTCAGCAAGCAAGGTTAGCAGACTTCTAGCATGCATTAAAAACTGTAATTCTACCACTTTACAAAACTCTGGTTCAATGACATCTTGAGTATGCCGTCCAGTTATAGTCACCAGTCCTCAGAAGGGATGTGCTGGATCTGGAGAAAGTCCAGAGAAGGGCAACAAAGTTGATAAGAGGGCTGGAGGACCTTGGTTTTTAAGAACAACTACAAACATTAACCACTTAAAGCGGTGTTCCAGCCACAATTTATTTTTTATTTTTAAGTCAGCAGCTACAAACACTGTAGCTGCTGACTTTTAATAAGGACACTTACCTGTCCAGGGCGCCCGCCGCGATGTTGTCACTGCCCGTTTCCTACTGCGCAAGTCGCGCGGCGCTTTGTGAATGGCCTGTTGATTTCTGGGACACACACATGTCCCAGAAGACAACAGGGCAGCTCCCTGAAGAGGAGGAAGTGAAGGAACAGTGCAGTGGAATAGTAAGAGGCAGATTAGGAAGACTTCCTAGCATCATGGGGTTTCTGGTATGTAAAAAATGTTTTTTTTTTCAAATGTTTTTTTAATATATTTTTGGAGAATATTAATGTAATTTTTTATTCTAGGGTGGACCTCCGCTTTAAGGTCTGCCCTTAAGCAGTTTTACTGCTACAGGGTGGCTCCTGGTAGGGGGGGCGCGCATATGCGCCACCGTCGGTTTGCTCCCATGGTTGCAGGAAAGAAAACCGCACAATCTATGGCCTGCTTAATGTCCATCTCCAAAAATGTACCAAACAAAATAAAAATTGCAACCACTAAGATCAATGTATACCTTGCATAAGTAGGTGTACATAGGCAGGGCAGTTCACAGAAAAATTCAATACAAAAAGTATCCCAGTAAATGTACTAGTTATCAGCACAAAAATAATGTCTAAACTGCTTTATCAATCTGCTTTAAAAACTGTTTTTGTTGCCTACATTTGCAAATACCTGTAAAGCCCCACTGCCACACCAAGGCAAAATATGGTCCCAAATAGGGATGAGCCGAACACCCACCACCCCCGGTTCGCAGCAGAACATGCAAAAAATTTGTTCGAACACACGAACACCATTAAAATTTATAGGACACGAACGTGAAAAAAGTGCTAATTTTAAAGGCTTATATGCAAGTTATTGCCATAAAAAGTGTTTGGGGACCCGGGTCCTGCCCCAGGGGACATGTATCAATGCAAAAAAAGTTTTAAAAATGTCTGTTTTTTTCGGGAGCAGTGATTTTAATAATGCTTAAAGTGAAACAATAAAAATGAAATATTCCTTTAAATATTGTGCCTGGGGGGTGTGCTTAGTATGCCTGTAAAGTAGTGCATTTCTCCCGTGTTTAGAACAATACCACTGCAAAATTAAATTTCTAAAGGAAAAAAATGTAATTTAAAACTACTCATGACTGTAATGTATTGTTGGGTCCCGGCAATATAGATGAAAATCATTGAAAAAACGGCATGGCTCTTTGGGTCTGGTATTGATATTAAGGGGAATCCGCACCCAAATTTAAAAAAAAAAATGGTGTGGTGGTCCCCCAGGCACTATATACTCTGAACAGCAGTATATATACTCTGCAGAAAATTGGGCCTTAGGTGTTGGTACCAGAACACTGTAAGCCCTCACAGTTACTCTTGGTGGGCGCAGAAACGGGTCCTGCTGTGAAATACTATATCAAAAATTGTAATTGCTTGCCCCTGTTAAACAGGGGCAGAAAAATTGGGCATTGAAAAATTGCGTTGAAATATATCAAAAATTGTAATTACATGCCCCTGTTAAACAAAAATTGGGCCTTGGGTGGTGGTGGTGCCACAATACTGTAACCCCTCACAGATAATCTTGTTGGGTGCATGAACGGGCCCTGTTGTGAAATATTGGATCAAAAATTGTACTTACATGCCCCTGTTAAACAGGAGCAGAAAAATTGGGCCTTGGGTGGTGGTGGTGGTGCCTTAACACTGTAACCCCTCACAGATACTCTTGTGTGCAGGAACAGACCCTGCTGTGAAATATTACATCAAAAATTCTAATTACATGCCCCTGTTAAACAGGGGCAGAAAAATTGGCCTTAGGTGGTGGTGGTGGTGGTGCCCTAAACCAAAAATATTGTTGGAAGCTAGCATCATCAAGATTGAGGAGGAATAGGATAGTCAGGATAGTCAGCATAGGCAGTCTTCAAGGGATCCCACATCCATAGCAAATTCAATCAGTTACATCAGCATCAGGTGCTTGATAGCTGCTGATCCAAGCCTATCAACGGAGTCTGTGGACAGGCGCACTCTTTGATCCGTTACAAACCCTCCAGCAGCACTGAATGTGCATTCAGAAAGCACGCTGGATTCAGGACAGGCCAGTAGCTCAATTGCATATTGAGCAAGTTCTGCCCAGTGGTCCATCCTCAAGACCCACTAACCCAGTGGATGCTCTGTTGGAAAGGTCTCCAAGTCTGCTCTTGCCCCTAGTTGCCAGCCAGTAATGATGCCTCTCCTTGATACCACGAATCCTAGGGTCCTTTCGCAGGCTTTGCAGAATCAGGGAAGCCATGCAGCGTATGTTTGCAGAGGCATTCGATTCTAAGTCCTCTGGGTCACTAAGGATCACATGATCCGTAACTACCTCCTCCCAGCCACATACAGCTCCTTGGGTTTCTGGGGACTGAAAACCATACATTGAAGACTGCTGCTGAGTGTTATCCTCTACATCCATGCTGACACGATACTCCTCCTCCTCTTCTTCCTGTGTGTTTGGCGGGCCTTCAGGAATACTATCTGGATAAAGGGGGCCTTGAGGGGTAATGAAGTCCTCTTCTTCCTCCCGCTGTTCTTCCACAAGTGCCCTGTCCACGAGTCCACGAAGCGTGTGCTCCAACAGGAAGACTAGAGGGACAGTGTCACTGATGCACGCATTGTTGCTGCTCACCATCCTTGTGGCCTCCTCAAATGGTGACAGGACAGTGCATGCATCCTTGATCAGTAGCCACGTGTGTGTCGAAAAGAAGCCAAGCTCCCCTGACCCTGTCCTGTTGCCATACTCGCACAGGTACTCATTGATGGCCCTCTGCTGTGTGTGCAGCCGCTGCAGCATTGCCAATGTTGAGTTCCACCTGGTGGACATGTCACAAATGAGGCGGTTGGTTTTGAATGTCAGACAACCGAGCACTGGCATTGTATGACCGGTGGAAATGACAACAGACTTTTCTTGCCTGCCTCAGGAGATCCTGTAAGCCTGGGTACCTGCTCTAAAACCGCTGCACCACCAAATTCAGGACATGTGCCAAACATAGAACATGGGTCAAGTGTCCCTGTCGGAGGACGGAGAGAAGGTTTGTGCCAATGTCGCATACAACCATTCCTGGCTGAAGCTGGCTTGGCTTCAACCACCTCTGAGCCTACCCCATAGAGAAAGAAGAAAAGGAGGGGGTGGAGGAGAGAGCTGTGGCAGAATTACCACTAGCATTTTGGAGGCATGGCGACGAAACAAGCTCCAACAACACTGAACCCGGTCCTGCATCCTTCCCAGCTGCCAGCAGAGTTACCCAGTGCGCCGTGAAGGAAAGGTAACATCCCTGCCCATGCCTGCTGGACCATGAGTCAGCGGTAATATGCACCTTACTACTGACCGCCCTATCCAACGAGTTTAAAACATTGCCTTCTACATGCCGGTAGAGAGCCGGAATGGCCTTCTGTGAAAAGAAATGGCGTTTTGGAACCTGCCACTGAGGTACAGCACATTCCACAAATTCACAAAAGGGGGAAGAGTCTACCAGCTGAAAAGGCAGCAGTTGCAGTGCTATTAATTTGGCAAAGCTAGCATTTAGATGCTGAGCATGTGGATGGCAGGGACCAAATTTATTTTTACGGTTCAGCAACTGGGGTAGGGAAATTTGCCTGCTAAAATCAGATGGTGGTGTACTGCTAGCAGATTGGCTGCAAGTGCTTGGGACACCTATTGCTATACCTTCATTCCTCTCAGTTTTTGAGAGGACTGGAGGTATAGTAGGGTTGGAGATCCCAGATGAGGAGCAAGTAGAAGTCCGCCTTTTTCTTTGATGTGGGTTTTTCAGGTGCTGTTGCCAATGGACTGCATGGCAGGTTGTCATGTCTGGTCAAGCATGTGGTGCCCAAGCGGCTGCTGTTCTGGCCACGCTTGATCCATTTAAGACATAGGTTGCAAACAGCAACTGTGAGATCTGCTGCACACGTGTCAAAAAAGGCCCACACCAAGTAACTTTTAAAAGTTAGCAGGGAATCAGCAACGCCCTGTACAACTCTACTATGGCTGCACTGTATTGTGTACTGTGTACACCACCAGAATTGCAGTAGAAACTGTACTGTTTCTAATACACTTCAGGCGGTGAATTAATATACATACACAGTCTCGTGTATATATATATATATATATATACATATATATATATATATACACACACACATACTCTGCATCCAGTGTAGCCTATATCTACAGTGCATTCTGTGGTTTACTGTTTCTAATACACTTCAGGTGGTATATTAATATATATATATATATATATATATATATATATATATATATATATATATATATATATATACAAGACTATATATACAGTCTCTTTATATATTTCGGCCGTTCTCGGCAGCTTTCGGCCGCCTCCGAGAACGGCCGAAAGTGTCCGAAAGCTGCAGAGAAAGGCCAAAGGCGGCCTAGAATGGCCGAAAGCTGCCGAGAATGGCCGAAGCTACCGAGAACAGCCGAAGGCTGGCAAAAGCCTTTGAGAAGGCGGCTGAAAGCCGCCCAGAGGCTTTCAACAGCAGGGGATCGGCGTATAACATGCACCCCTGATTTTAGGGGGGAAAAGGTGCGTGTTATACGCCGATAAATACGGTTCTCTGCATCCAGTGTGGCCTGTTGTGGTGTACTGTTTCTTATACACTTCAGGTGGTGTATTAATATATATAGTCTTGTGTGTATATATATATATATATATATACAGCCTCGTATATGTATATATATATATATATATATATATATATATATATATATACAGTGGTGTGAAAAAGTGTTTGCCCCCTCCCTCATTTCCTGTTCCTTTGCATGTTTGTCACACTTAAGTGTTTCGGAACATCAAACCAATTTAAACAATAGTCAAGGACAACACAAATAAACACAAAATGCAATTTGTAAATGAAGGTGTTTATTATTAAAGGTGAAAAAAAATCCAAACCATCATGGCCCTGTGTGAAAAAGTGATTGCCCCCCTTGTTAAAACATACTATAACTGTGGTTGTCCACACCTGAGTTCAATTTCTCTAGCCACACCCAGGCCTGATTATTGCCACACCTGTTCACAATCAAGGCATCACTTAAATAGGAGCTGCTTGACACAGTAAGGTCCACCAGAAGATCCTTAAAAGCTACACATCATGCCGAGACCCAAAGAAA